>OY992896.1:85981729-86026729 GCA_963921405.1 Cepaea hortensis
ACATTCACCTAGGAAATACAAACACATTGTCACATGGATGTTGTAAACATAAACAATGCATATTGCCATGTTATGAGACAGACAGGTAGTTAGGCAGCCCCTCCCCCCCCCCCCACCCACACAAGCACATACATACATGCCTGCAAAAATACTTACATTATTTACACAAATTCTCAAGTTATGAACCCACTCAATAACACACACATACACACTCCCTCGCATACACATATACTCACTCACAATCATAAACTCACTAACACAAGTTTACTTCTTCTTCTTCTTTCGTTCGCTTGAAATATGTCTATATCTGCAATGTCGTCTCTTGCAGCACCACCCTATTTTTTTTTCAGTTCACACAGCGGTCCATAGAGTTTATCTTCCACTGTCGTCTCTCTAGGCCAGAAGGTTTGCCTAGATATGTTATATTTTGGGCAGTCTTGGAGTATGTGCTCTGCTGTCTGCGACGCCAATCCACATGTGCACATGGCTGTTTCACCAATCTTGAATTTTGTATACATGTGGTTGCGTAATCTATTGTGTCCTGTTCTGAGGCGCAGAATAATGACTTGTTCTGGTCTGTCCATAATGTGGTAGTCATCTTGAGCAGGTTTTGGTGGCTTTCTGACTGATTTGATCATTCTTTTCTTTTGGTGGTATGTAACGGGCACATCAGGCTGTTCCTCTTTGGCTCCTTCCTTAGCCAATTGATCAGCTCTGTCGTTTCCGGGTACTCCACAGTGGGATGGTATCCACTGTATGGTGACTTTATGCTGACTGCTAAGTTCAGAAAGTAGTGTCCTTAGTACTGGCAATTTCCCAGAGAGGAGCGCCTCGAGTACTGATTTTGCATCTGTTAGTAGCACCACAGGTTGTGTACCATTGCTGTTATTTAGTAATTTCTCTGTTGCTATCTTGATTGCCTCAATTTCGGCATCATAGTTATGGCAGTACTTTCCCGTCGGTACTCTGGCTGTGTCCCTAGTATTATTTGGGTATTCTATGTACACTCCCGCTCCTCCATTTCGAACAGCATTTTGTGCTGACCCATCTGTGTAGACTCGGATCCAGAGGTCCTGTGGGTATTCTTCATCAAGGAAGCTGAGAGTGGCTGTTCTGCGCTGCACACTGTTCTGTTCTTCCTTGTCAAATATTCCTCTCACTTTTGTCTGGATTTGTAACGATAGTCTATGCTCATCTTTCCATGGAGTTCGCTCTGGAATAGTTGTTAGGGGGATACCAACTGTGGGCAGATCAGTGGTTTCTCTGCAGAGTCGTTTGGCCTGGTGGATAAAACTACTTCTTTTCAACCGCCCCATAGCTAGGTTTTCAAATCTGTTCTTCATAGGGTGGCCTGGCAAGCTGAGGAACTTTTCTGCTTGTATTAGCGTTTTCGTATCTCTGAGCTCACTCAGTGCCTGTGTCCTCCCCATCTTCTCCATTTCCACTATAGGGGTTGATCTCATCCCTCCTGTGGTGACTCTAAGTGCTTGATTTTGCACCTTGTCCAGCTCTTGTAGTGTGGTATTTGATGCTGAACACCACGCAGTTGACCCATATTCCAGGTGTGGTCGTATGCTCTGTTGGTAAACTTTGCTAAGTATTTTCGTACTGGCTCCCCATGTGGTTCCACTTAGCTTTCTCAGGATGGCTATTTTCCTTCTGGCTTTTGCTACTGCTTTGTTGATGTGCTTTCTCCATGTCAGCTTGCCATCAAATGTTACTCCAAGGTATGTTGGTTCTTTATCTTCTCTTAGGGGTGTTCCATTCATCTGGATGATCCCTGCCTTTTGTTTTGGAGAGAGGGTAAATAGGGTGGTGCTGCACTTGTCAGTGTTTATGCTGACACACCATCTATTTGCCCATGCAGCAAATGTATCTACAGCTCTTTGTAGCAATCTGGTGGCCACTGATGCATATTCATTTGAGCTCCATAGAACCAGGTCATCGGCGTACATTGCCGCTTTAATTCCATGCGGTAGGTGAGCAACAAGATCATCGATGAAGATTAGAAAAAGTGTGGGGGACAAGACTCCGCCCTGGGGGACACCGTGACGCAGTAGTACTTTCTTGCTCTTGAGTCCGTCTATCTGTACTCGGGCTCTTCTGTTGTGCAAGTATGCTTTCACCCATTTGTACATTCTTCCATTGACTTTGCAGTTTCTCAGTTTCTTCATCAGACCTTCTTTCCAGACTTTGTCAAAGGCTTTCTTCAGATCTATCCATGCCGCAAGCACCAGCTTCTTCTCTTGGAATGCATCCTCAATTTCTTGAGAGAGGTAGGTTGTCTGATCTTCCGTAGAGTAGCACTGCCTAAAGCCAGCCTGCTGTGGCACAAGGATGTTTTTACTTTCAATGTACCACTGCAGTCTGATTGATGATGCGCTCCAGTGTTTTGCAGAGACAGCTGGTGAGGCTAATTGGTCTGTAGCTAGAGGCAATGGAACCATCTTTCCCTGATTTTAGGAGGGGTATCATGATTGCTTCTCTCCAGGCTTGTGGAACACTGCCTAAGGTCCAGGTGTTATTGAAGATCTGCAACAGCTTTGTTTTGGCCTCTGTTCCTAGGTTCCTGATCATTTCATTGGAGATACCATCAGCTCCTGGTGACTTTCTCATTTTCAGTTTTGATATGGCTAGCTCCAGTTCGCTGATTGTGATGGGTGCCTTCAGAACCTCATGTACTATTTCCTTCTGTCCTGTATGTTGTCGTTTCTCTCGAATCTCTTGTTGTTTCTCTGGACTAATTTTGATATTGCTATCTTGTGCGAACGAGTCCGCAAAATGGTCAGCTGCTTGCTTTCTTGTTAAGATTTTTCCATCTTTATGTAGTGCAATTTTTGAGTTTCTCCCTGTGCCCTCGTCATTAAGCTGTTTTATTAGCTTCCACAATTTCCTTGTGTCTCTTTCAAAGTTCAGAGACTCCGTTTTCTCCTGCCAGCTTTTCCGTCTAGCCTGCAGCTTGGCCCTTTGAAATTTGGCTTTTGCATGCTGGAATTTATTGTGGTGCTCTTGGCTGGGTGTGGCCTCTGCTTGCTTTCTACACACTTCAACATCATTATGCAACTGTTCCAGTTCACTACTCCAGTAGGGTTTATATTGTTTACGGGCTCCTCTTGGTACTGTTTCTCGCGCTGCCTGTAGTATGCATTTCCCAAACTCTTCAACTGCTTTATTTATGTCTTTCTCAGTGTTCAGGTTTCTAACCAGTATGCTGGTGCGATGCTTGTACATTGCCCAGTCTGCTTTCTTGTAGTTCCACCTCGAGAGGGTGCTGCTTTCACTTACAAGCTCATTTTCTACGGTTAGAAAGACTGGCCGATGGTCACTGCCACCAAGTTGTTTCCCAACAGTTCGTGTAATATTCCACTCCAGGTCTGGTGAATGAAAAGCCAGGTCAGGTGTAGTTGTAGAGTGCCATGATCTCGAGTAGAAAGTATGTGGGTCAGACGGCTTGTTAATCAACATGAATCTATTCTCATCTTGCCAGTCTTCCAGTCTCTCTCCTCTCTGGTCCATGTGATCATAGCCCCAGCTCTGCGAGTGGCTGTTGAAATCGCCACACACAATCATTTTTTCTTTTAGTGGTAGAGTGTCCAGTGCCTGTGGGCGGTCACTTGGACAGTAATAATTAATCAGATGTAGATCTGTATTACCTGTCTTAAGTTTAAGTGTCTGATACTCAGCCCCTTCCATGTAGACTTTGATTTGGGAAGCCATGATGTTATTTCTTACAAGGGTCAGTATCCCACCTTTTCGCCTGTTCTTTCGGTCAGATCGGTAACACTGGTAGCCTCTGATTTTGAAGGCTATATTTTCATTGAGGTGAGTTTCTTGCAAGCAACATATGCTTACTTTTTCTTGGTCCAAGATTTTTTCTAATTCTATTTTTTTGTTGCTGACTCCCTCCGCATTCCAGTGCATTATTTTAAGTCTTCGTTTAGTATGGCCAGTCGTCCTATTCTCATGTCCCCTGGCTCCACAGGACATCTGAGAAGGACCTCCAGTAGTTGGGGTTGGACCCTTTCGAGACATAGGGCCCGGCACTGCACCTGCCTGGGGGTCCAGAGCAGGGCGAGCACCATAACGATTAGCAGTAGTCGACATATTCCATTTTGCGTGATTGCGTGGCATCCTGATTTCTGTGGTGCGCCTCTTGGCTGGTTGCCTCCGTCTTCAGCACCTTTCTTTGCTAGAGCAGACTGTGGTCTCATTCGAGTGTAGATGTGTACGCGCGCACACACCTGTCTGCGCATGCATGTACGTGCATACACATCTAGAGCATACTGGTTATTTTCCGGCGCCAGAGACTCGCCGTCGCCCCTTCTCCTGTTAGTTTAAACAGGTCCGCCACGTGAAGGCCAGGAGTTGGACTTTTGCTGCATAGGTTATGTATTCACGAGCCATTGAGGTATTTGAGCAATGTTGGGCGCTCACCCCAACACCGCGCCTCGGCTACATACAGCAACATTTGGAACCCACAAGTTTACTTATACATATGTACGCTCTCTCTCTCTCTCTCTCTCTCTCTCTCTCTCTCTCTCTCTCTCTCTCTCTCTCTCTTTATCACTCCCATACATCACTTATCGTGTCAGACAAACACCAACCATGACATAACCAACAACCATCAACTTACCGTGTCAGACAAACACCAACCATGACATAACCAACAACCATCTACTTACCGTGACAAACACCAACCATAACATAACCAACAACCATCAACTTACCGTGTCAGACAAACACCAACCATGACATAACCAACAACCATCAATTTACCATGTCAGACAAACACCAACCATGACATAACCAACAACCATCTACTTACCGTGACAAACACCAACCATAACATAACCAACAACCATCAACTTACCGTGTCAGACAAACACCAACCATGACATAACCAACAACCACCAACTTGCCGTGTCAGACAAATACCAACCATGACATAACCAACAACCATTAACTTACCGTGTCAGACAAACACCAACCATGACATAACCAACAACCATTAACTTACCGTGTCAGACAAACACAAACCATCTCCCGGGAAGGTTAACCCGGTCAACAAATGCCCGCAGAAGTCGGATGTGTCGGCCTAACGGCGAAAGAACGCAGCTCTGCTGTAAACAGGCACAACGCAGTCACATCCGAAGAAAAAAAATCCGGATGAACGCAGAAGAAGAAGAAGAAACACCAACCATGACATAACCAACAACCATCACTTACCGTGTCAGACAAACACCAACTGTGAAATAACCACACAAAGATCAGCGGCTTTCAGCAGACAGTAAGAAAACAGTCACAAAATCCAGGAATCCCGCTCACACACTGACAACCCCAGCTTGGAGCCAGTGTGCTCACCCTACACACCAACCACGTGTGATGGCAATCAGTATTTAATCACGCCAAGAACAACACCCGTAAACCATTATACCCGCATGTACTGTATCCAGACAGCCGACTCACTAGAAGACAACTGAATTTACATCACCAGGAATCCCTCAACCGTATCCGCGATCTGCCATGTGTCTTGTGATCTACGTAAATAGCCAGTAAGGAAATCACACACACATCATGATGAACAATACACACGCGAGGCACGTGAACCCCTGACCCCTGTCGCACCAGACTCCACATCTAGCCTGGGGTGGGGGTGACCATTTCAAGGTCGGCCACTGTCTCTCACTGACATAAAAATACCAGCAATCATATAAAGGCACATGCATGTGTGCGTGCACTGGCGCGCGTGCGTCTTTCACAACTCGGCAGGTATTTTGCCACTTCACTGCTCACGGTCAAACAATACCGTTTGTTCTAGCATTAACTCACTTCAGTTTAGTTTAGTCGATGGATTAACTTAAAAAAGTGGCTTAAAAGTCGAAAGGGTCGACTTCATTGCACCGGGTTTTATCCCATATGGCTCGGTCTCTTTCCGCAGCACGGAAAGCGTCGCACAAAGCACGAACTCCGTAGCTTTTAGCGACGACCCACAGGAGTCTCCGAAACATTTAACTCGTAAACCGAAGGGTGCGGCCTGGAATCGAACCCGCAACCTTCGGAGCACGAGTCAAACGGCTTGACCACTTCGCCACACATCACGGCACACGGGTGTAACCCATAAGTGCTCCGTTCTACTCCTAACTTAAGCCTGAGTCAGGAGAATCTCAGCTCAGTGCACGAACTCCGTAGCACCGGCGAGGATCCTGAAATACTTTGGGTAGATTTTTAACTCGAAATTTTACCCGGGCAGCGCCGTTAGGCTCCTCTTTTTCGATTTCCAGCTGCCAAGGGATTTTTTACGTACGGAACAATACACACGGGCGTCCGATCTCATCACCCAGAGATCAGGAGAAATTTTATTACTAGAAGTCCACGTGAAAAAATCCCGGTCCTCAACGGAGCTTAAACCCGGGACCTCCAGCACTCGAGGCGGACACCATACCTCGAAACCACGCAACGCCCATCTTTAATTCACTTCACAATGAATTAATCTCTCTCTCTCTCTCTCTCTCTCTCTCTCTCTCTCTCTCTCTCTCTCTCACACACACACACACACACACACACACACACACACACACACAAACGACAAGTACAGTCGGCAAGCTTGACTATAACATCATCACAAGTAACAAAACGAACGTTTCGACCAAAGCCTTCATCAGCACACAAACAACAAACACACACCGATACAACTACACGAGACACTTTACATGAAAACATGCTCTCATATTAACTCATTGTATACCACTCAGTTCAGCAACGATCGCCACAAAGGCATGTCAAAGATTCCCACACCCGGCGACAATACTATTATCACCGTGGACAGATCAATATCCGAAATGTGGCTGATTCGGTCAGAGGATTATTAATCTGAGGCTGGGATGGGCCCTCACAGCTGCGGGCGATTTGGCAGCCTTGCGTTGGCTTTTTTACGAAATGGTATGGGTGCCGGTCGTTCAGAAAGCAATGGCAAATAACTGAACGTAAGATTACCAAGAGATAACAACAGCCAAAAAAAAAAAATGATGGTGTTGGCTGCGACGTCCTGTAAAGGATATGCAACTAAGGGAAAGGGATGGATCCTAATTATAACTTCTCTTCTGAGGTTGACCGCAGTTGGTAATAGAACAAGGAAGGAAGGAAGGAAGGAAGTAAGGGGGAGGTAGGGAGAAAGGGAGAAAGGAAGGAAGAAAGGAAGGAAGGAAGGAAGGAAGGAAGGAAGGAAGGAAGGAAGGAAGGAAGGAAGGAAGGAAGGAAGGAAGGAGCGGCAATTTTCATAGATAGAAGGTGTACTTTGAAAGAGGACAAGGGGATCATCATCTTCCACTTTTGCCGTCAAGCGTCGCGGGGAGGAATAATTGGCGATCCAGCGCCCGATGGGCGGCACTGGATAGTGTCATTCCGTGTGACTGTACAATGTCTTTGATGTCGTCAATCCATTTTCTTCCGGGCCTCCTCTTGCGCTGGTTGTAAATAAAGTTCGTCCGTTCGTTCCTTGTAGGGCCAGTGGTGGTAGTTGATAGTGTTGCATTCTGACGAGATGGTCAAACCATTTCATCTGTTGTCTGTCAATCTATGTGCTGATCTTACTGTCTGACTGATAACATCATTTCTTATAACTATCTATAACTGGGTTTATAACTGTAGAATAAAGCAACAAGTACAGAACCCTTCAATACACGCGAAGGCGTACCTGGACATACGGCGCTACACCCATAGTTTGACAGGCCAAACAGCACTGAGCGGCTAATGTGGCCAGTAGCACGTCGCCCGCCTGGACTTTTCACGGCATTTTCTGGTACCAATGTTAAGCTGCCGGTCTCCCTGGCGAAGGTGTTAACGACTTTCTCCGTAATCCCGTATATCCATGTGAGGAATACATCTGCCCGAGATTCGGCAGCGGATCGCGTAACGTTGGTTGCTTATGGGGTATGTGAGCCGGAAGCTCAGAAAGCAATGGCAATCTACTGAGCGTAATCTTGCCAAGAACATCAAGAACAGCTGAAAAATGCTGGTGTTGACTGCAACGTCCTATAAGGGATTTGCAACTTAAAAAAAAAAAATTATAGGCTGGGGTGACCTCAAAATCTGGGTCAATTTTATTAAAATAATTCTAATACACAGGTGATAGGTGAAGATCTTTAGTGATTGGTGATGATATTTAGTGATAGGTGAAGATCTTTAGTGATTGGTGAAGATCGTTAGCGATAGGTGAAAACCTCTAGCGATAAGTGAAGATCTTTAGTGAATGGTTAAGATCCTCAGGGGTCGGTTAAGATCTTTAGCGATTGGTGAAGATCTTTAGTGATTGGTGATATTTAGTGATAGGTGAAGATCTTTAGTGATTGGTGATGATATTTAGTGATAGGTGATGATATTTAGTGATTGGTGATGATCTTTAGTGATTGGTGATGATCTTTAGTGATAGGTGAAGATCTTTTAGTGATTGGTGATGATATTTAGTGATTGGTGATGATATTTAGTGATAGGTGATGATATTTAGTGATTGGTGATGATATTTAGTGATAGGTGAAGATCTTTAGTGATTGGTGATGATATTTAGTGATAGGTGATGATATTTAGTGATTGGTGATGATATTTAGTGATAGGTGAAGATCTTTAGTGATTGGTGATGATATTTAGTGATAGGTGAAGATCTTTAGTGATTGATGATGATATTTAGTGATAGGTGAAGATCTTTAGTGATTGGTGATGATATTTAGTGATAGGTGAAGATCTTTAGTGATTGGTGAAGATCGTTAGCGATAGGTGAAAACCTCTAGCGATAAGTGAAGATCTTTAGTGAATGGTTAAGATCCTCAGGGGTCGGTTAAGATCTTTAGCGATTGGTGAAGATCTTTAGTGATTGGTGATATTTAGTGATAGGTGAAGATCTTTAGTGATTGGTGATGATCTTTAGCGATAGGTGAAGATCTTTAGTGATTGGTGATATTTAGTGATAGGTGAAGATCTTTAGTGATTGGTGATGATCTTTAGCGATAGGTGAAGATCTTTAGTGATTGGTGAAGATCTTTAGTGATTGGTGAAGATATTTAGTGACTGGTGATAATCTTTAGTGACTGGTGATAATCTTTAGTGACTGGTGATAATCTTTAGTGAATGGTGAAGCTTAGTGAAGGAAAGATTTGTGGACAGAGAGATAGAGGAAGACAGCAGGAGGACATTCTTGAAAGACTTGTGTCATAGCACGGAAGAAAGTCAACACATAAGTTGATCCATGCCATCGAAGATCACAAACTGTGGAGTAGCATGATCGCCCCCCCCCCCCTCCCCAAGTCGGCAAGGCGCTAATTGATGATGAGTGAGGATCATCATAACTGCACTCTGGACAGGTCCAAAAGTGCTCCGACCTCTTTAACAACTCCGCCAGCGTAAATCGACTGATTGCCCCAGTTCTGTGTTGATTAGCCAAAGGTCTGGTACCTTGAGAAAAAGTCCATGTGTGGCGGCTTTCCTCTTCCCTTCCATCTGGTTCACTCTGGACAAGGAAGTAGATTCCCTAAAACACTGTCTTTACTGGCATGATATCACTGTCTACGACACTGTCTTACGTAAACGGCGATCACGTCTCAAATGTGCCCTCACTCCTTTAATTGCCTTAACGGAAGATACCCTGTAAAGCGATTGGTACAGCGGGCAAATTATAACCCTGAACGGGTTTGGTAGAATCAGCGGGGAAAGAAGACCCTGTTGAGCTTGACTCTAGTCCTACTTTGTGAAGACACATGAAGGGTGTAGCATAGGTGGGAGCGCATGCGCAATTGAAATACCACTGCTTTTATCGTATCTTTACTTATTCAGTCAGGGAGATTTGTCTGCAACGGACGAGCAATATCTCCGGCGAGCCTATTCTCCCTGGCTGCGGGATCCCCAGAGCCAGTCAGGGAGTGTCGGTAGTACACACTTACATTGGTCCGGACACTTGCGTTTGAGAGGTGTGCGCGCTCATACAGGTCCAGACACTTGCTTTAAGGCCCTCTGCTGCGGGATATGGCTGAACGCCTCTAAGTCAAGTCCCACGGTTGTGAGGGTCTGACAACCACTCACCTCCTGCTCTTGGAGGTGAGACTCGTCTCTTGCTCTTGGAGGTGAGACTCATCTCTGGCTCTTGAAGGTTTGACGCCGAGCCGCCCGTGTCTGCAGCCTACCTTGTTCCAGACGTACTAGTTATTCTTTCCTCTGGAGTAAACAAGGCAAGGCCGAGAGAGGGAGCATGCTGTATGGGCAACACATGTTCTCTGTATCGATGCCTAGGCATTGTGCGATGGGATTTTGGCCAAATTCCAATACACATACTTTCGTCTGTCAAAACGGCAAGGTGCCACTCACATTACTGTGTTTTCAGTAAGCAAATGTATCAGGCTGTATGGGATCGGCGTGGCCGAATGGGTAAGATCGATCGCTCTTAAACTTCCGGTGTGCTGATGCCATGGTAGCGGATACAACCAGTTTGACTAAAATGTTGATTTCTCGTCCATGATTTGAGGACGTAAATTACAAGTACCTCAGAAGTTGGAGTTGGTTGCCTGGTAGCGAGGGACATTGGTAGTAGGGAAAGTTAATCCACACGCAAACACCAGTTCAGTGCACTTCCCAGTTGTGGCAACAACACATATATGCGAAATGATAAGATCCCAAACACCAGTACACACGTGTGCAGTGAGTTCCTAAACACCACACATATGTGGAATGATGAGTTCCCAAACACCGTACACACGTGTGCAGTGAGTTCCTAAACACCACACATATGTGGAATTATGAGTTCCCAAACACCAGCACACATATGTGGAATTATGAGTTCCCAAACACCGTACACACGTGTGCAGTGAGTTCCTAAACACCACACATATGTGGAATGATGAGTTTCCAAACACCAGCACACATATGTGGAATGATGAGTTTCCAAACACCAGCACACACGTGTGCAATGAGTTCCTAAGCACCATACATATGTGGAATGATGAGTTCCCAAACACCAGCACACACGTATGCAATGAGTTCCTAAACGTCACACATATGTGGAATGATGAGTTCCCAAACACCGGTACACATATGTGGAATGATGAGTTCCCAAACCACAGCACACACATGTGCAAAGAGTTCATAAACAACACAGCACAGACATACAACGTCCCGCTCCCCAAAACACACCAGTAGCTCACTAGCAAGCCGATACGTCATCATAATAACACTCGACATATCTGCCCAACACATGCAGATAACACCGCAAATGTCAGCGCATGGCATAAAGTCAAAGGGCAGGGGTCGTTGCCTGGGTTACAGCAGATATCAGGGAAGGGTGCGGGGGAATTGACATATCTCCGTGAGAGACAAATTGGACCAGAATCTAGTTGTGCTCACGGAGCAGCAAACATATAAAGGAAGCGGGATTTAGAAATGTTTCATTATTATCATCATCATCATCATCATCATCATCATCATCATCATCATCATCGTGTGCACTACATCTCTCCCATCGCGGACCGATTCCTTGGCATCAAATATCCCAGTTATATAGATAGATGCACATGTACTGTGTGATATGGCTATAGAGACAGCACTGAGGGAAAATCACGAGTGGCTAGTCCCACATGACGTACTGAGAAGATAGGAAGTAGCATACGGGTATTGACAGCCTGAGCTGAAGGTGATGAAGTGGGTGTAGACAACAACACTGGCGTGACAGGAAGGATGTGAGCATGTGTCACAGAGTGAGAGAAACAGATACCAGACAGGGAGAACAGCAAGCTCCACAGATAGATAGAGAGAGAGAGAGAGAGAGAGAGAGAGAGAGAGAGAGAGAGAGAGAGAGAGAGAGAGAAACAGATACCAGATAGGGAGAACAGCAAGCTCCACAGATAGAGAGGGAGAGAGAGAGAAAGAGAGAGAGAGAGAGAGAGAGAGAGAGAGAGAGAGAGAGAAACATCAGAGATACGGAGAGAGACAGAAAGAAACAGAGAGACAGAGAGTGGCGGACAAACACACACACACACACACACACACACACACACAGAAGACAGACAAGCAGGCAGACAGACAAAGGGAGACAGACAGACAGACAGACAGACAGAAGGACGGAGAGAGTCACAGACAGACAGACAGACAGACAGACAGACAGAAGGACGGAGAGAGACACAGACATACAAACAGACAGACAGACAGACAGAAGACAGACATACGGAGAGAGACACGGACGGACGGACAGACAGACAGACAGACAGACAGATAGATAGATAGTTAAATGGGACACAGAGGTGTTTCCAGGGCACCAGGGTCAGGTTCTATACTGGCCAAAACCTACTAACACGTCCTAGTCGTGCGTCCTGGGCAACAGGTCCCTTCGGGGTACTGGCTAACGTAGTAGGGCCGCTGATTCTTCCGAAGTCGGAGAGTATCTGCCTGCACGGCGAGCAACCACCAGTCTGCACACCAATAAGCCAGACATGGGACAACGGATACTCACGCAAACCTCAGGTCCTGTATGACATCACACCGATGTTGGACAACAGGATGTCTTCATCCGACATACAGGACTTCACGCTGGAGTTCACAGCCAGCGAACGCAAGACCGACAGACAGACACAGACAGACAGACAGACAAACAGACAGACAGATCTGAACGTAAAATTGTTCTGAAAATCTCAATAAATAATGGGGTTGATTGTGATGTCCTGCAGAAGACTAGCAAGTAATTTTAACCTTGTCAGAAAAACAGATCACTGCACACGCAAACCAGCTTATCCACACCAAGTTACGGTTAGATGCTGTAACAGTACAAAGACAATGCGATATAAATAAATAAGATCACAGATGCGCAGAAAGATCTAATAACATTAACAAAAACTACACAGGAATCGATCGCTTCCTGCTCGACATCGTTCAGGCGGGAAAAATAAGTTGTCAAACCCTTTGACACTGCTGCTATCTGCGTGGTCATGCATGGCTGATGCGTGCACAGCCGCCCGTTGGAAATGATGAGGTTGAGATGCAGGAACAGCAGCGGAGAATAAGACCCGTCAGGCGATTACCTCAACGCCGCTGGAAGGGACTGACAGCTGTTTTGTTGTAGCCCGCAGAGCAATAAACATCATTTGCTGAACATGTGGCAACCTCTGGCAGACTGGTTCCACTTCGTAAATAAAGACACACACGTATTCTTTGGCGCTCATAGAAGTGAGGGGGGGGGGGGAATAGAGACTAGAGGACGCGCTAGACAACATGGAAATTGAAAGCTAGCGACTGGGATTCGAACCTGTCACCTCGAAATGACTACAGCGCCTTGCTGGAGGAACAAGTGTACTTCGACGCAAGACCAACTAGACAGGTGTCTTCATTAGCCAGGTCTATGACCCACAAGAACCCACAACTATGGAATACGGACAGAATTGGTATCTAACCATTGAGATAGCACCATATGTCTCAGAAATGTATATGAACCCAGCATAGGTCAAATAACAAACAGACACATCAGACCGTAATGCTGTGTCCAGTATAGTTTACTTTAGTTTAGTTTAATCGATGGATCAACATCACGGCACATAAGTGCTCCGTTCTCCTCCTAACTCAAACCTGAGTCTGGAGAAACTCATCTCAGTGCACGAACTCCGTAGCACCGGCGAGGATCCTGAAATACTTTGGGTAGATATATTATCTCGAAATGTTGCCCGGGCAGCGCCATTAGGCTACTCTGTTTCGATGTCCAACTGCCAAGGGATTTTTACGTGCGCAACAATACACACGGGCGTCTGATCTCACTACCCAGCGACCGGGGAAATTTTATTACTAGAAGTCCACGAGAAAAAATCCTGGTCATCACCTGGACTTGAACCCGGGACCTCCAGCACTCGAGGCGGACACCACACCTCGAGACCACTCAGCCGCCCTTGTGTCCAGTATGGTAACGAACATGTAAAGATGAGAAATGACTGGTCGGTTCCAATTTTGTACACGTATTACACATACATATCAATTGGGGAACCCTTTGAGGCCACTAAGACAGTTCATAAATAAATACACACGTACTGTTTGGCATCCATAGAAGCAGGTGTAAGAATTAGAGACTAGGGAAGGCACTAGACAACATAAACGTTGAAAGCACGGTTTCAGTGAAGTACTGTTTCATCAATGAGACACGAGGTTTGAGCCACACACGTATCCAGTCCACAACACGGAAACATTAAGTAACCTGTATATGTATATACTGATTAAAGTTTTTCATGTTGTTGTATCAGTGTATGTTTGTTATTTGTGTGCTGAGGGAGGCTTTAGCCCCAACGTCCATTTTGTCACTGGTAAAGCTAACAGACTCTCCTCGACGTTTTTGTTGTCTCCCTGATGGCATTGTTTTTGTTGACTCCCTGACGGCATTCTCTGGCGTGGAGTTATACAGTGATGCACAGACTAGGTCCAGGCGCTATTATGTTTATATATATATACACTATATATTACAGACTATATGTCAAGCCGTTTGCCTCACGCTCCGAATGTCGTGGGTTCTATTTCAGACTACGTCTTTTGGCTCACGAGTGCATTATTCTCGGAGACTCCTGGGGGTCGTCGCCGGAGATACGAAGTTCGTGCTTTGTGCGAAGCTTTCGGCAGGCCTTGCTGCCAAAAGAGACCGAGCCATATGGGATAACACCCTGGGCAATGAAGTCGATCCTTTCGACTTTTAAGACTATTATGTTCAAAGAAATCGAAATTAGATGTCGAAAAACAAGTGCGCTTATATATCAACTATCACCCATCCTGAAACTTCCAAATATACCTATGTCCACAAACTGCAGATAATAAATAACATATTCACACCAACCCTGTGCTACCAAAGTCAAACTTGGACATTATCCAAATCATAATAACGCAAAATCAACACCCGCGAGATGAGATGCTTGAAGAGAGCTGCCAACTTAAGATTCCGAGACCGAGTAAGAAATGCTGTTATCAGACAGACTGTGGGATCAACACCTTGTACCACATATACTGAAAGGCAGAAGATCAAATGGTTCAACGATCTCGTTAGAATGTAACACCATCATCTACCAGCACTGGCGTACAGCAAAGAAGATCTGATGCTAGAGAAAGAAAATGGACTCAGGACATAAAAGACATTGGATAATTCCATGAAATGACACTATTCAGTGCCATGCTTTCAGCACTGGAATGGACATTATTCCTTCCCAACGTGAAGCCCACACAAGTGATGGATTAATCACACTGCAGAGACAATATGACTATGAATGATGTGTTCTGTCTCCTATGGGCATTCATCAATGTGTGAGATTTCAGATGTTATACACTGCCAAGTTGTCTGTGTGGGACAATATGGGATGGTTTAGATGGCCAAGTTATGAGTGGGACAATATGGGATGGTTTAGATGGCCAAGTTATGGGTGGGACAATATGGGATGGTCTAGATGGCCAGGTTATGGGTGGGACAATATGGGATGGTTTAGATGACCAAGTTATGGGTGGGACAATATGGGATGGTTTAGATGGCAAAGTTGTCTGTGTGCGACAATATGGGATGGTTTAGATGGCAAAGCTGTCTGTGTGAGACAATATGGGATGGTTTAGATGACTAAGTTGTCTGTGTGGGACAATATGGGATAGTTTAGATGACCAAGTTGTCTGTGTGGGACAATATGGGATGGTTTAGATGGCAAAGTTATGGGTGGGACAATATGGGATGGTTTAGATGGCAAAGCTGTCTGTGTGGGACAATATGGGATGGTTTAGATGACTAAGTTGTCTGTATGGGACAATATGGGATAGTTTAGATGACCAAGTTAACTGTGTGGGACAATATGGGATGGTTTAGATGGCAAAGTTGTCTGTGTGGGACAATATGGGATAGTTTAGATGACCATGTTGTCTGTGTAGGACAATATGGGATGGTTTAGATGGCAAAGTTGTCTGTGTGGGACAATATGGGATGGTTTAGATGGCAAAGTTGTCTGTGTGGGACAATATGGGATGGTTTAGATGACCAAGTTAGATGGCAAAGTTGCCTGTGTGGGACAATATGGGATGGTTTAGATGGCCAAGTTAGATGGTCAAGTTGTCTGTGTGGGACAATATGGGATGGTTTAGATGGCCAAGTTGTCTGTGTGGGACACTATGGGATGGTTTAGATGGCAAAGCTGTCTGTGTGGGACAATATGGGATGGTTTAGATGACTAAGTTGTCTGTGTGGGACAATATGGGATAGTTTAGATGACCAAGTTAACTGTGTGGGACAATATGGGATGGTTTAGATGGCAAAGTTGTCTGTGTGGGACAATATGGGATAGTTTAGATGACCAAGTTGTCTGTGTGGGACAATATGGGATGGTTTAGATGGCAAAGTTGTCTGTGTGGGACAATATGGGATGGTTTAGATGGCAAAGTTGTCTGTGTGGGACAATATGGGATGGTTTAGATGACCAAGTTAGATGGTCAAGTTGTCTGTGTGGGACAATATGGGATGGTTTAGATGGCCAAGTCCGGGAAGGTTAACCCGGTCAACAAATGCCCGCAGAAGTCGGATGTGTCGGCCTAACGGCGCAAGAACGCAGCTCTGCTGTAAACAGGCACAACGCAATCACATCCGAAAAAAAAACTCAGGATGAACGAAGAAGAAGAAGATGGCCAAGTTGTCTGTGTGGGACACTATGGGATGGTTTAGATGGTCAAGTTGTCTGTGTGGGACAATATGGGATGGTTTAGATGACCAAGTTGTCTGTGTGGGAGATCTGATATGTTAGGGATGGCGAAGTATTCTGTGTGGCAGTCTTGAGACAGTATAGATGATCAAGTAGTCTGTGTGAGATACCTGAGATGGTATTGATGGATAAATAAATAGTCTGTATGAGAGACTACGAGATGGTATATATATTTGGTAATGTATTGATTGGTTCAATACCCAAATTTTACCATAAACACTTGGTCATTTCAAAGATGGTTAGCATGTCACTGATAATTATGTTCTCGTGTATTTTACAACTTCTGAATATTTCTGGCTACTAAACTGTATGTGTGGCCTCAAGTCAATATGTAAACACAGTCTTGAATTGCCATTCAGAGGTCAGCTTGGCTGAATGGACTAGCGCGCTCATTCTTAAACATCCGGTGGGCTGATGCCGAGGTATTCAGTTCAACTCCTACACCAGTAAGCTGGACTTGGGGATGTAAATTACAAGTACCTCTGAAGTCAGAGTGGGTTCGCCTGAAGGCAAGAGACACTGGTAATAGGGAAAGCTAATCCACACGCAAAATTCAGTCCAGTAGTACTAGAAGTAGTAGCACATGTATGGACTATGCTTGAGTTGAAAGTGAGTGAATGCAAAATACAAATAGTCATTCTCCAATGAGTCATGCATACAACAATACAGCATGGATACAACAATACAGCATGGATACAACAATAAAGCATGGATACAACAATAAAGCATGGATACAACAATAAAGCATGGATACAACAATAAAGCATGGATGTTTTGGTCACACAATGATCTCAGCTAGAGCTCTTCTACATCGGTATGAAATAATCCTTAATCCATGTTTATGTAAATACATTCAAGCACACAAGGTTTGTCTCACTGCCTTAACTGGATGTTCACAAATTAAGAAAAAAGACGGTATATCCGCTCTGATGTTTGGGTAGTGGATTGAAAACAGTACAGTGCTATGTGATTTAACCTATGCCAGTGTTTGTTTGTTTGTTTGTTTGTTCGTTCGTTCATTCGATCGCTCACTCGCTCACTCACTCACTCACTCATTCATTCATTTATTCATTCAGTAGCATGTCCTTTTAAGAACTTTGCTCCCATAACAACTTTCCGGAAAACTTCTCGGTCATAAGCAAAATGTCCCATGTACGATATACTCAACTGGAGATCATTTGCCACATCCTGCACCCATCTTCTCTTTGGCCTTCCTCTTCCTCTCTTCCCAGGCATATAACCCTCCATTATTGTTCTCTCCAAACTTTCATGATGTTTCAAGTGACCAAAATATTCAAGTTTCTTTGTTTTATCATCTTTAGTAGCCAACCTTCTTCAATATTCAGCTCTTGCCTTTTGGATGCATTTGTTCTTTTCTGTATCCAAGATATTCTTGGAACCCTTCTATAACATTTATATTCAAACAAATTTATGCATTGTTCAGCTTGGGTAGTAAGTGATATTTGTCTTTTAATTTCTTTTATTGTGTCACCATTGTTAGTAATTAATGACCCAAGATATTCATAATTTTCCATCACCTCCAATTTTTCGTCATTAACATATATTTCTTTCTCGATATTAGTTTTATCTGCATGCATTATCTTTGTTTTTGCTATGTTAAGATATAAATTGTGATTTTCACTATTCTTTTCTATCCATCATGTGCCATGCCGGTAAGCGTGGGCGGTCATGTTCTGCCATCTCACTCGATCACCAGAGTCATGGATCAGCTCCGTGTTTTTGTCTCGACCATGCCACAAGGTCAAGCCATCCAGGTACTTGCTTCTAGGTCTTCCCCTTGGTCTGTTCCCCTCGGTCTTACCAGTCGTCACCAAGTTCTCCAATCCATTTCTTCTCATAACATGCCCAAAAAATTTTGACTGTCTACGTCTAATTTCTCTAATCAATTTACGATCTTCATTTGTTTCTTGAAGAACTTGTTCATTGGTCTTTCTGGCTGTCCATGGTATTCTTTGCATTTTCCTCAGAAACCACATCTCTACAGCCATTAGATGTTTTTCAGCCTGACTGCTCATTGTCCACGCTTCACATCCATATAAAAGTACAGGTTCTATGTAGCATCTCAACACTCTTTTTCTCGTTTCAATTGACATCTTTTTATTGGTCAGTATGTTTTTCATCTTGCTAAAGGCTACTTTTGCCATGGCGATTCTTGTTCTAATCTCTTCAAGGCATCTTCCATCAGATGTTATTACTGTTCCGAGATAATTGTACCTATTCACTTGTTGAAGAATATTCCCATTTACTTGTATATTACATTGTGGTATTTCGTTCTTCCTAGTGATGACCATAATCTGTGTCTTTTTACAATTTAATTCTAACCCTAGTTGTTCACTGTGTGTAACAATCGCATCTACTAAATTTTGGGTTGAGGTTATTAGTTTTCCTCTATCATTCTGTGATGTGGATAGTAATACTGTATCATCAGCATTTCAAATCTCTGGTATTTCGTGACCACCAATATTTAGGGCATCAATATTCCTTCTTGGTTATATCATTATATTTTCTGCATACAAATTAAACAAATAAGGGGACAACACACAGCCCCGACAGACTCCTTGCTTGATGTCAAACAAATCTTTGTCCAGTGCACTAGAAGCACTACTATGGGTATGGCCATCTATTCTAACCGCTGCTTGTTGGTCTAGATAGAGCATTTTTATGAGTTGTACTACATGTGATGGAAAGCCCATTTTCCTCATGATTTCCCTAAGTTTCTAATGTTAGTTAAATAATACTAATTGGAGGATTACAAAATAAACAATTTACGCTATGCAGATGACACAGTTTTCATGGTGGAAAATGCAAAACATCTACAAAAGTTCTTGGACATTGCAGTAACAAAGAGTGCAAAGAAAGGTATAACATTGAATATCAAGAAAACAGTAACAATGGTGATATCAAAGAAAAAGGTGACTCTAAAATATGAAATGATAATAGAAGCAAAATTCTTAAACAAGTTGATAGTTTTAAATAACTAGTGGCAATTATATAACATCAAAACAATGTTTTCCCGTAGTGAATTTGAATAACGAAGTCACAACATCAGATGAAACATCAGATGAAAGATGAACAACAGAGATTAAGAACAGAATAGGGTAAGAAAAAGCTGCATTTCAGAATATGAAGAGTATCTTATGCAATAAGTCACTATCACTGAATATAAGAAAGAGAGTGCTGAGTATGTTTTCTCTTAGAGAAATGTATTCCTGAACCAATTTCTCATAGAGCATGTTTTGCTGTATGGCAGTGAATCTTGGAATGTAAATGAACAAATTAGAAAGACCTTGGAAGCAACAGAGATATGGTTCTTGTGATGAATGTTGCGAATTCCTTGGACTACCAGAGTAACTTACAACGACTGTCTGAAAGAAGCTAATGAAACTTATCATCATCATCATCAAGTGCCGTGCCGGCTGGCGTAGGCGTTCATGGCTCTCCACAGATCTCGGTCTTTGGTGTTCTGGATCAACTCTGCTGATGATATTCCTCCATGCCACCGTCTCAATCCGTCCAGCATCATTTCTCTTGGTCTGCCTCTGCCTCTCTTCCCCTCGATCTTTCCAGTTGTCACGATGTTCTCCAATGCGTCTCTTCTCATCACATGACCAAAGAAAGCTGTTTGTCTCTTTCTTATTGTTGTATATAGTGTTCTAGTTTCATTAGCCTCTTTCAGGCAATCGTTGTTAGTTACTCTGGCAGTCCAAGGAATTCGCAACATTCGTCTTAAAAACCACATCTCTGTTGCTTCTAAGTTCTTCCTAATTTGTTCATTTACATTCCAAGATTCGCTGCCATACAGCAAAACTGGTTCTATATAGCATTTTAGCACTCTCTTTCTTACATTCATTGATAGCGACTTATTGCATAAGATACTCTTCATTTTCTGAAATGCGGCTTTTGCCTGCCCTATTCTGCTCTTAATCTCTGTTTTACATCTTCCATCTGATGTTATAAATGCCCCTAGGTATCTAAATTATCCACTTGGTTAAGAATTTTTCCTTCTATGTCTATGTCACATTTTGGTGTCACCATTTTCTTTGATATCACCATTGTTACTGTTTTCTTGATATTCAAGGAGAGTCCTTTCTGTGCACTCTCTGATACTACAATGTCCAAAAATTGTTGTAGGTCTGTTGCACTATCCGCCACCAATACTGTGTCATCTGCATAGCGTATATTGTTTATATTATATCCTCCGATTAGTATTCATGGCTTCTCTTTGATCTCTCTCATTATTACTTTGCTATACAGGGAGAAGAGATCTGGTGACAAGACACACCCCTGTCGTACTCCTAGCTCCTCTAGGATCAAGAGGATAGAGGAGGGGTCGATCCGAAGAGAATGGTTGCTGCCTCTGGAGCGGTCTCGGCTGGCAAAGATTAGTTTCATCTTCGTGCCAGGGCATGCGGGAGTACAATAAAATGAGCGGGCTGACAAGCTCGCAGGTGAGGCTACTGTGGAGGGCGGACGCGCCATGGACCAGGCTGACATTCTGAATGCTCTACGAGAAGTGAGACTTTTGCGAGAACCAGTGATGACTGTGAATCTACAACAATAGCCAGACTGCGAGAGCAGCAAATTAAAAGAGGGGTGGCCAAACAAGAACACTACGCAGGAAGCCAAAGAAGATTGATAAACCAACACAGAACTGGCGTCGTTAGCCGCTACACGCTGCGGGATTTGCTGAGGAGGGGATCCGAGCACTTATGGACTGAATGGTTCGATGTGCAATGAGGATGATCTGTTGACTAACTAACTAACTAACTAACTCCTAGCTTTATCTGAAACTTATATACAACAATAATAAAGAGAGAAACATTTTTCTTTGGTCATATGATGAGAAGAGAGGGTGTCTTATGGGCGTGACACAAGGGAGTTCTTATGGGCGTGACACAAGGGAGTTGTTATGGGCGTGTCACTAGGGTGGTGTTATGGGCGTGTTATAAGGGCAGTCTTATGGGCGTGTCACAAGGAGGGTCTTATGGGCCTGTCAGAAGGTGCTCTTATGGGCGCGTCACAAGGGTGGTCTTATAAGTGTGTCACAAGAACGGTCTTATGGGCGTGTCACAAAGGCAGTGATATGGGCGTGTCACAAGGGTGGTCTTATGGGCGTGTCAAAAAGGCGGTGTTATGAGCGTGTCACAAGGGCAGTAGCGGCACATTTGCTAACCAATTGGTCAATCAAATATCACTTGTTAGTTCGGGAATCGACTGTTTTTTTCTATTCGCACTGTCTTTACTCCTGTTACAGAATGCCTTCCAAGCCCAGCCTGTAATGGAATGTCTACCAACCGACCTACGGGACAGACTGCCGGGACATCGCCAGGAGATTAGTTCGCGCAGGCTATGCTTCGGCACACCTCATCAAATTCTGCAAGTCGTATAAGTGAAATCCTGACACAGACAACCACATAGCAGTTGTGATAAGTCACTTATTTAAGTGTTATTCCATGTTTATCTCTATCATAATAAAGCACAGATTTAAAGTTATGAAAATTATCGGCTGGAAATCATCGCGCCCCGAACTTTTCTTAACTTCAAGTTCTGACCGTCTGATTCTCTTTAAAGTTTTTACAGCACACTTTAGTTCCACATATAACGTAAACATAGTTGAGGGTGTTGGTGTACTTACCGCTAAAGCTGTCGGTGTATCAAGCAGGCCGGACTGTCGGGGTTTGTGTCAACAAACAACCGTGGACACTTCTGCTGTTGGTATTCCCCTCCATTTTCCTGCCGGATGTGGGCCGCCCACGGGGGATAACCCTGGAGACAATCTCTGGGCCGTGTTTGTCAGGTTGTGTCCCTTATTTCATCTCTTCACAATAATTGAGTTGAGTTGAGCTAAGAACCGACATCACTGCACTCAGGACATTCCCATAAGCCCTCCGTCCCCTCTTTCAACAGCCAGCGAAGAGTCACACTAGTAATCGTTCCCACCGCTATTTGATTAAAAGTTCTCCTGGTCTTCCCTCTCATTTTTGAGATTCTACCAGAACCCTGCCAATCCCCCGCAATCTCATTCTTTCCACATACGGGTTCCCAGTCTGTTCCACCATCTTCTCCACCTGGTCCCACAGGCGCACGACCACCTTGTCCATTTGTAATCGACCACCAAGAGGAGCACACCAGTCTCTCTACCAGCACGCCAATCTTCCCACCGGCACGCCAATCTTCCCACCAGCACGCTAATCTCCCCACCAACAAGCCAATCTCCCCACCAGCACGCCAACCTCTTTACCATCACACCAGTCTCCCCCTACCGGTACGCCAATCTCCCTACCTGCACGCCAATTTCCCCACGGGCACGCCTATCTCCCCACCAACACGCCAATCTCTCCACCACCACTTTACCGCCGAGGATTCGAACCTGAGTCTCTAGAATGGAAGCTCGGCGTTATAGACATTCGGCAAGTCCCCCCCCCCCCCCCCCCCCACAAATACATGTCGAAGATGGACTCACTATTATCTGCGGTGCATTACGAGGTGTGGCGTATTTCCCTCAACAGAGGAAGATCACTTCTATGGTTAGGTACGAATTCTGTCCATATTCCATAGCTGTGGATTCATGTGGATGATAGACTTGGCTAATGAAGACACATTTTCAGATATCTTCCATGAGGAGTTGTTCATGCGTCGAAGTATACTTGTTCCTGCGGCGTGGCGCTGTCATCATTAGGAGGTAACAGGTTCGAATCCCGGTCAGTAACTATAGCTTTTAAGTATTATTCTGTCTATTGCGTCCTCTAATCCTTACTTGTTTCTTCTACTTCTACTTCTATGAGTGCGAATCAATACATGTGTGTTTATTTATGACATCCCCTCGAAAGAGGAATGAAGAAGGTGAAGAAAATAAATAACTGTTTGCTGAGTTTTTATATTTTCCACATTATGTCTTCTAATTCGTGCATATTTCCGGTGTCCTATGATGTTAAATAAAGACCTCTGAATGTATGCGGAACAAGTAAATAAGCACAGTCCAGAATGTTGCTTAGATTCTGACATCCAAAAAAACAAAAACTATGATAATTAGCAGTGAAAAGGAAAGGGCGTCAATGAACATCACAGTAAACGGGCAGATACTAGAACAAGTAACAAGTTTCTCTTATCTTGGACATGTAATAACAGATGATGGCAGAAGTGAAATAAATATCAAAAAGAGAATAGGAATGGCCATAAATGCTTTCGACGGCATGAAATCAATATTAACATCTAGAGAGATTAACAACGCATTAACAATTAGAATTGTCAAATGCTACGTATATTCAACGCTACTGTATGGCGCGGAAGCCTGGACATTGAACAAGCAACTAGAAAGTCGTATAGATCCCTGGAGATGTGGATATACAGACGAATATGTTGTATTTCATGGAAACAAAAACAGTCAAATACAGAGGTTCTAGAATAACTGGGAATGCAGAGAGAGTTGATGAAAGAAATAAAAAGGAGGCAAGTTAAATATTTCGGCCACGTTAAAAGACATGATACTCTTATAAAAACCATACTGGAAGGCAAGGTTGAGGGCAAGCGAGCAAGAGGTAGACAACGATACAAGTGGGAAGATAACATCAAGAGATGGACGAACATCAGCCTGACAGAATGTACAGTCAAGGGGAGAGATAGACAGTGTTGGAGATCCATTGCAGCCAGCCTCAATTGTGGAGACGCATCTGATTGATTGATTGATTGATTAATTGATTGTATTTTGCCAGAAGCCATGACAAACTTCAGCACCACGAAGGATATTAAAGGGAAGGAAGCCATGTAAACATAATCACAAGTACACTGCAAGAGTTTTGCACTTTTTATTAAACACAATAGATTGCTTTATTTGGTTATTTCGGGATTTGAGATTTAAATATTGAGCACAACCCTATATATAGAGAGAGGTAGATAGATAGAGAGACAGAGAGATGAAGAGATATAGAGAGACAGAGATGGAGACATGGAGAAAGACTGCTAGAATGTGAGATAAAGCGAGACAATCACACACACACACACACACACACACACACACACACATACACACACAGAGAAACAGAGAGAGAGAAACAGAGAGAGAGAGAGAGCAAGTGAGACAGAGCTAAAGGGACAGTCTTAGATAGAGAGGCAGTGAGATATAGAGAGACAGAGAGGGATAGAGAAATAGAGATAGATAGAGAGAGCGACATATATGGAGAGAGATAGAAAGAGACAGAGACATAGTATGAGACAGAGAAATGGAGATAGAGAAAGGCATGGAGCCTCATCATCTCATCTCATCATGGTCCTCTTGTACATTGCGGTGTCGAGGTGAAGTATAAACATCGTGAGAGTTCCCGATTATGGGCTTCATATAACGATATTCCCATGGACTCTGCTATTACCTCCGTCCAACGTTTACGTGGTCGGCCTCTTCCTCTGCTTCCCTCTGGTCTGTACCTACATGCATGGCCAAACTATTTGACTTCTAATAAAATCTAGTGCAGCTACAACCCCCTCTTTAGTCCCGATTTCGTCATTTCTGATCTTATCTCTTCTTGACACATTGAGTATTTTTCTCAGGAATCTCATTTCTGTTGTTGTGATTTTTCTTTTCTCTTTTTCTGTCATTGTCCAGGTTTGGCATTGGTAAACTCAAAGTATTCATCCAGCTAACCTTCCGAGGAGATGACGTAATGCAACGTCTGTGGGACCGGCTCACCACAGCAGTCGAGCGAATATTCTGTGCTGCAGCTCTAGTCATCAGGTACAGAAACACACCGATCCCAGTCCCAGCAGTAAAAGAACCTGTAGCTTTGTACGCCACATCAAATTGTATTTACCAATTTACATGCAGATGCGAGGCCATCTACATAGGCAGAACTGAGCGACAGTTACATTGCAGCGTTTCGGAACATATTCCGAATTGGTTGGGCAAGATACTACACACAGAAGATGGTAGCCTAGGCAGGCCGACACACCGGAACAGTCCGGCTTCATCGGTCGGGAGACATGTGCTCGAGAGTGGTCACGTGGTTGAAAGAGACAGTGCCTTCCGTGTGTTGTTCAACACACAAAGTAGTCGATTGTTAAAGTTTGCTGAAGCTATAATAATCAACCTTCGTAAGCCGTCCTTGTGCAAGCAGAAAGACATGTTAGTCAGTTTAAAATTACCGTGGTAGACAATCGACATTACTGTGCGAACATGTGTATATTTCAGTTTGAAGGATTTATCTAGTTAATTCACGTAAGTTGTGTGATTTCTGCAGTATGTACCTGACGAGATGCAGCGAAATATGCCAGGCAATAAATCGTGCAATCTATTGTTTGTGTCTTCGTTATTCAAATAACATAGAATTGGTAGGAAGATTGTGTTGTAAAGTGCTTTGTTGGTAGTTATTGATTCATGTTTGTTCTTAAGTATTGATGCCTTTTGTCCAATGAGTTGGTTTGCCTTATTGCATATATTTTCGATCTCGTCTTCTGATTTGTTATTTGCTGATATTATACTTCCAATGTACTTGAAACTCTTTACTTGTTTCAAGGGATGTTCGTTTAGGTGAATCATTGCTTTGTCTTCTTTAGTTACAATTATTACCTCTGTTTTACTTGTGCTAATTTCCATATTATGTTCCGTGCACATTTCATTTTGGACTATTCATGTGGTCTTGTAATTCAGCTTCTGATTTTGCTATTAGTGCTTGGTCGTCCGCAAACAGGAGTTCTCTACAGATGGTTCTTCTTCTGTGTTCTCGTCATGCGGTGTTCTTGGGGTCTCTGTTTGGCTGGTTTCTTTACATATGTTGTCTATATATGTTTTGAACAAGAGAGGGGACAGGACACAACCTTGTCGTACTCCGGATCTTATGGTGAAGGGTTCTTATTGTCCTACTGTTGCTCTCACTATGCATTCACTGTTGTTGTATAAGCTTCTACTAAGTTTGTTAGATGTGTACTCACTCCATATTGTTTAAGGATTTCCCACAGCTTGTTTCTATCTACTCTATTAAATGCCCTTTTCTTGGTCGACAAAGGCTAAGTAGAGTGTTTCATTGAATTCGATTGATTTTTCTATAAGTTGTCTAAGAGCAAAAATGGAAGCTGTGCATGCTTTGATTTTCCTAAATCCAAGCTTTGTTTCGCTTAGCTGGGGTTCTATAGTAGTTCGTAATCTTTTCTCAAGAATTTTGCAAAAATATTTTCACAGTATGACTCAACAGTGAAATGCCTCTGTATTGTGTGCAGTCTCTTTTTCTGCCTTTGTTTTTCCAAATTGGGATAATTATGGCGTTTCTTCAGTCTCGTGGTGTCTGTTGTTTTACCCAAACATGGTTGAATAGTCTATGTAGCCATGCTGTTCCTACTTCTCTTGCTGCTTTATTTAGTTCATTTGGTATTTCATCTTGTCCTGGTGATTTGTTCAATGGGGATAATCTGACGGCTTCTATAATTTCTTCTTTCAGTATGTCTGGTTTCGTGAATTCCTGTGACATCTGATGGGATGTTGAAAAGGTGTTGGAAGCACTGTTTCCATCGTTTTAGGATTTGTTTTTGTTCACTAATTGGTTCTCCATTTTCGCTGTTAATTATTTCAGTTGGGTGGAAGGGTTCTCCTCTGGTTCTATATATATATATATATATATATATATATATATATATATATATATATATATATATATATATATATATATATATATACGGAGACAGAGAGACAGGAAGAGATAGATAAATAGAGAGACAGGGAGAGATAGAGTGAAAGAGAGAGAGAGAGAGAGATAGAGAGAGAGAGTCACACACACACACACACACACACACACACACACACACACACACACACTAGTATGAACACAAGCAGGTCACACCTGTTTATTCCCGTCTTCTTCCATCAACATGTTGTAGGTTGCAAAAAAACATCGGCACTCCGAGCTCTCGTGGCTATGGGACATGGCTGGAACAACTCCAGCAGTGCTGTCTGTAGCCGCAGCAACCAATGCCGCAGTACTTCTAGGGTACTTAGAGTGCCTGCACCAGAAGACGGCCAGCTTGATTGCACCATCTTCACTTCGCTGGTAATACAATTCTCTTTCACACTACTATATATATATTACTTTTTTCGGGCACTTAAAATGTTCTTGCACACACTACATGATAGATTACAATGCTATCGCATGCACTACTTTATGGGATAACTTTTCTCGCACACACTACACTATATATTACAATGTTCTGTCGCACACTACATGATAGATTGCAATGTTCTGTGACTTCTGTCACACACTGCATGATAGATTGCAATGTTCTGTCGCACACTACATGATAGATTGCAATGTTCTGTCACACACTGCATGATAGATTACAATGTTCTGTCGCACACTACATGATAGATTGCAATGTTCTGTCACACACTGCATGATATATTACAATGTTCTGTCGCACACTACATGATAGATTGCAATGTTGTGTCACACACTGAATGATAGATTACAATGTTCTATCACACACTACATGAAATATTACAATGTTCTGTCACACACTACATGATAGATTACAATGTTCTCTCATACACACTACATGATAGATTACAATGTTCTGTCACACACTACATGATAGATTACAATGTTCTGTCACACACTACATGATAGATTACAATGTTCTGTAACACACTACATGATAGATTACAATGTTCTCTCACACACTACATGATAGATTATGTTCTCTCACACAGTTCATGATAGATTACAATCTCCTCACACACTACATGATAGATTACAATGTTCTGTCACACACTACATGATAGATTATAATGTTCTGTCACACACTGCATGATAGATTACAATGTTCTGTCACACACTACATGATAGATTACAATGTTCTCTCTTACACTACATGATAGATTACAATGTTCTGTCACACACTACATGATAGATTACAATGTTCTCTTTTACACTACATGATAGATTACAATGTTCTGTTGCACACTACATGATAGATTACATTCTCTCACAGTCTACGTGATAGAATACAATGCTTTTACACACACTACATGATAGATTACAATGTTCTCTCACACACTGCATGATACATTACACTGCCGTTTCTCACACACAGTACATTATAGAATACATGACATAAATAAAATGAATTACATAATTTTCATACAGTATAAGACATTACAATATTGCTGTGCAATACAGTATAAAGTTTTGTGATATAGCAGATAATACATTCCATATTACACAGCTTAAATTCGGCAACACCACTCACACACATAATTAACTATATTATTTATGAACATATCGCATAACACATTATATTATTCTCACACATTACAGTACATATTTTATACCCACATAATTTTTATACCCACATAATTTTTATACCCAGACATTAAAATGTATATTAACAAACTGTCACAAAGTACATTTTATATTGTAATACTCGAACGCACTCAATACAGTCATTTACATACGTTAACACCATCCCGTATGCTGATGTTGAGGTAGAGGCTTCAACCCCTTACACCGGCCATTTGGACTGAAATGTTGACTTCTCGTCCTTGACTTGGTGACGTAAATTACAAATACATCTGAGTCAGAAAGGCGATCGCCTGATGGCGAGGGACACTGGTGACAGGGAAAGCTAATCCACACCCAAAACGCAGTCCAGTGCTACTAAAAGTAGTGTGTGTGGACTACACTTGAGTTCAAAGCGAGAGAGCGCCAAAAATACTTCAACACACACTACATTGTAAATTAACATATTCCAACTCACTCTACATTGTAAATTAACATATTCCAACTCACTCTACATTGTAAATTAACATATTCCAACTCACTCTACATTGTGAATTAACATATTCCAACTCACTCTACATTGTGAATTAACATATTCCAACTCACACTACATTGTAAATTAACATATTCCAACTCACACTACATTGTAAATTAACATATTCCAACTCACACTACATTGTAAATTAACATATTCCAACTCACACTACATTGTAAATTAACATATTCCAACTCACACTACATTGTAAATTAACATATTTCAACTCACACTACATTGTAAATTAACATATTCCAACTCACACTACATTGTAAATTAACATATTCCAACTCACACTACATTGTAAATTAACATATTCCAACTCACTCTACATTGTAAATTAACATATTCCAACTCACACTACATTGTAAATTAACATATTCCAACTCACTCTACATTGTAAATTAATATATTCCAACTCACACTACATTGTAAATTAACATATTCCAACTCACTCTACATTGTAAATTAACATATTCCAACTCACTCTACATTGTAAATTAACATATTCCAACTCACACTACATTGTAAATCAACATATTCCAACTCACACTACATTGTAAATTAACATATTCCAACTCACACTACATTGTAAATTAACATATTCCAACACACACTACATTGTAAATCAACATATTCTAACCCTAGGGGTTAGCGTCTTTCTCCGTAATCCCGTATACTCTCGTGAGTGACGTGATGTGCGCAAGAATCGGTAGCGGTTCTCGCCGCGTTGGTAACTTACGGGTATATGAGCCGGTCGCTCAGAAAGCAATGACAAACTACTGAGTGTAATCTTGCCTAGTACATCAACAGCAGCTGAAAAATGCCGATGTTGACTGCAACGTCATGTAAGGGAAATGCAAAACACACACACACACACACACACACACACACACACACACACACACACACACACACACACACACACACTACATTGTAAATAACCATATTCCAAAAACACACCACATTGTAAATCAACATATTCCAACACTCTCTAAATTGTGTATGTGGGGGGAGGGGGGGGGCCTGAGTGGTCTCGAAGTATGGTGTCCGTCTCGAGTGCTGGAGGTCCCGGGTTCAGGCCCCGGTGTGGACCGGGAGTTTTTTTCACGTGGACTTACTAGTAATAAAATTTCCCCTGGTCTCTGGGTAGTGAGATCGGACGCCCGTGTGTATTGTTGTGCACGTAAAAAATCCCTTGGCAGTTGGAAATTGAAAAAGAGTAGCCTAACGGCGCTGCCTGGGCAAAATTTCGAGTTAAAAATCTACCCAAAGTATTTCAGGATCTTCGCCGGGGCCACTGAGTTCGTGCACTGAGCTGAGATTCTCCGGACTCAGGCTTGAGTTAGGAGTAGAACGGGGCACTTATGGGTTACACCCGTGTGTGCCGTGATGTTGTTGATTCGTCGACTAAACTAAATTAAACTAAACTGCACATTGTAAATTAACACACACTACATTGTAAATCAATATAGCCCAACACACTCTACATTGTAAATCAAAATATCCCAACACACTCTACACTGTAAATCAACATGCTCCAACACGCACACACACACACGCACGCACGCACACACAGTTTCTCTTGAGTTGCCCGGTCTGGAACAGACAAGGGCGACAACCACTCTCCAAGCCGGACTGTCTTCTGCTACTGTGATGGAGCCAGTGTTGATCTTAAGCAGCCAGTGGAAACACTGAGGAAACATAAACAGACTCACTAGCCACCAGGTCCCGTCTACGTGGTAGACACTAGAACATATCACATTGTTACGCTACTCGCATCATGGGCAACCTGCAGGTTATGGAATGATGGGGAAGCTGAGGGGATGTGGGGTTACAGAAGTATCATGAGAACACCGTGGAAGGATAGCAAGATGGATGAAGGTATCTTGCAAGAGGTTAACTCACAACAAGAACTGGTTACTCGCATCAGGAGGCGACGGTCCACATTCTTTGATTGCGACGTCCTGTAAAGGATAAGTAACTAACTTTAATGTATAACAATCTGAAGATGGCAACTTTATATGTGCTTCCCATACATTGATGTTAATCACACTTGTACTATAAATGATTTATAACGTGCTTACAAACTGCGAGTTCACTGATAGTTTCATAGTAACATTACATATATTTATTGCTACAGGTGTACATTTACGGTCGTGCATATATATTGTGAAAATATTTTCAGAAAGTTAGAAGATACAAGAGGAATCGTGAGTGGGGGACGTAACATCAATAACATTAGATATGCGGATGTTATAGTATTGATTGCAGACAATGAACAGGATCTGCAACATTTGGTAGATATGGTTGTTGCACACAGTGAACAACTAGGGTCAGAATTAAACTGTACGAAAACACAGATTATTGTCGTCACTAGGAAGAAGGAAATGCCACAATGTAATATACACGTAAATGGGAATCTTCTTAAACAAGTGAATCGGTACAATTATCTCGGAATAGTCATAACATCTGATGGGGAGATGCCTTGAAGAGATTAAAACAAGAATTGCCATGGCGAAGGTAACCTTTTGCAAGACGGAAACCATACTAACCAATAAAAATATGTCATTTGCAACGAGAAAAACTGTATTGAAGTGCTACATAGAACCTATACTTTTGTATGGATGTGAAGCATGGACAATGAGCAGACAAGATGAACAACATCTAATGGCTGTGGAAATCTGGTTTCTGAGGAAAATACGATGAATTCCATGGACAGACTGAAAAACCAATGACCAAGTCCTACAAGAAACAAATGTAAACCGCAAACGGATTAGAGAAATTAGGCGTAGACAGTTACAATTTCTTTTGCATAGGTTATGAGGAGAAATGCATGGAAGAACTTGGTGACAACTGGCAAGATTGAGGGGAAAAGAACAAGAAGTAAATATCTGGATTGCTTGGCCAGGTGGCATGGTCGAGACAAGAACACAGAGCTGATCCACGACTCTGGTGATAGTGTGAGGTGGCAACAAATGACCACCCACGCTTATCGGCATAGTACATTATGATGACGTCAAACATGTTATATACACACGAAACCGGTACTTATAATACAACAAACTCAAACCAACAGCAGTATAATATAATACTACAATAATAGCGCTAATTTATCGTAGTCATCACACAGTTGACAATAAATTCGACACGCAAACTGCAAAGAGATTTATAACATTCACATCCAAAATATGACGTCACAAATAGATGGCGCGAGAATTGATAGGTCTTACAGTGCTAATTTATATAAACATGTATAATTATATCACACAAGTTTATAATCTGTTACTCTTCTTCTTCTGTCGTTCGCTTGAAATGTGTCTTACAACTGCAATGTTGGTCTTTTGTATGAATTTAACTGTCTTAGTGGCCTACAGAGTTTATCTTCCACTGTTGTTTCTCTAGGCCAGAAGGTTTGTGTTGTATTTTGGGCAGTCTTGGAGTATGTGCTCTGCTGTCTGCAGAATCTGCTATTACACACGTTTAGTTAGAACCTTTGTTTATACATAGTACAACGATTTATAACATACGCAAACACACAAACACACACACACACACACACACACACACACACACACACCACACATACAACATTCACAAATATATTGCTTGAAAATTTACACATTTTAACAGATTCAACGCCAAACAAAACAATAAATTTTGGACCAATCAAAAACGTATGTCGAAAATGGGGAGTAGGGGCGTGTCACAGTTATGACCAAAATGTTGTTAATATGACAGCAGACATATTGTACTATATATTAATTTCAAGGGGGTTGCACAGGGAAAATTAATGTATATATGTCTATGGCAGATATGGGAAGTCGCTTTGAGGCGATTAATCATCCCATGGCACTTGATCAGTTGAAGGGTTACTTCACACACGCGTGTATAATTAGGTCACACACACGCGTGTATAACTAGGTCACACACATGTGTATAATCAGGTCACACACGCTTGTATAATCAGGTCACACACGCTTGTATAATTAGGTCACACACGCTTGTATAATTAGGTCACACACGCTTGTATAATTAGGTCACACACACATATATAATAAGGTCACACACGCTGGTATAATTAGGTCACACACACGTGTATAATTAGGTCACACACACGTGTATAATTAGGTCACACACGCTGGTATAATTAGGTCACACACGCTGGTATAATTAGGTCACACACACGTGTATAATTAGGTCACACACACGTGTATAATTAGGTTACACACGCTGGTATAATTAGGTCACACACACGTGTATAATTAAGTCACACACGCTGGTATAATTAGGTCACACACACGTGTATAATTAGGTTACACACACACGCTTGTATAATTAGGTCACACTCACGTGTATAATTAGGTTACACACACACGCTTGTATAATTAGGTCACACACACACGTATAATTAGGTCACACACACACGTGTATAATTAGGTCACACACACACGTGTATAATTAGGTTACACACGCTGGTATAATTAGGTCACACACACACGCTGGTATAATTAGGTCACACACACGTGTATAATTAGGTCACACACACACGTGTATAATTAGGTCACACACACGTGTATAATTAGGTCACACACACGTGTATAATTAGGTTACACACGCTGGTATAATTAGGTCACACACACACGCTGGTATAATTAGGTCACACACACGTGTATAATTAGGTCACACACACACGTGTATAATTAGGTTACACACGCTGGTATAATTAGGTCACACACACGTGTATAATTAGGTCACACACGCTTGTATAATTAGGTCACACACACGTGTATAATTAGGTTACACACACACGCTTGTATAATTAGGTCACACACACGTGTATAATTAGGTTACACACACACGCTTGTATAATTAGGTCACACACAAACGCTTGTATAATTAGGTCACACACGCTCGTATAATTAGGTCACACACGCTTGTATAATTAGGTCACACACACGTGTATAATTAGGTCACACACACACACACACACACACGTGTATAATTAGGTCACACACATTTAGAATCTGTTATCACACAACGAGAATGTTTGTTTGTTGATTTGTTTAGGTTAATTTTTAATGAAAGAAAAACGAAAGCTATGACAATTGGCAGTGGAAAGGAGAGCTCATCAATGAAAATCACATTAAACGGGGAGAAACTAGAACAAGTAACACGTTTCTCCTATCTTGGACATGTAATAACAGATGATGGCAGAAGTGAAAGAGAAATCAAAAAGAGAATAAGAATTGCCAAAAATGTTTTCAACAACATGAAATGAGTATTACAATCTAGAAAGATTAAAAACGCATTAAAATTAGTATTGTTAAAAGTTATGTATATTTAACACTAACATATGGCGCAATAGCCCGGACATTGAACATGTAATTAGAAAGTGGAATCGAGGCCCTGGAGATGTGGATATACAAAAGAATATGTCGTATTTAATGGAAACAAAAACTATCAAATACAGATATTCTAGAAAAAATGGGAATGAAAAGAGAGTTGATGAAAGAAATAAAAAAGAGGCAAGTGAAATATTTTGGCCACGTTAAAAGGCATAACATTCTTATAAAAAACCATACTGGAAGGCAAGGTTGAAGACAAGCAAGCAAGAGGTAGACAACGATACAAGTGGGAAGATAACATCATGCGATGGCGAACAGCAGTTGGACAGAATGTACAACTAAGGCGAGAGACGGACTGTGTTGGAGATCCATTGCAGCCAACCTTGATTTTGAAGATGGCACCTGACTGATTACTGATGATGATGATGATCTATCATCCATATCCCCGCTTTGTAGTCCTGGTGTAGATCAGCTGAGAGTTGTGTTTGGACACCATGAGAATCAAACCTTTTGAGGGAGCTTCCTCAAAGCTTACTTTTCCAAGAAGACCCTCAAAGCTTTCTTTTCCAAGAAGCTAACTCACAGCTTACTTTTCCAAGAGGTCTCTCAAAGCTTACTTTTCTAATAGGTTTCTCAATGCTTACTTTTCCAAAGATCCTTCTCAATGCTTACTTTTTTATTCCACGTATCTCCCTCAAAACTTACTTCTCCAAGCAGCTGCTCCCCAAAGCTTACTTTTCCGAGGAGCTCCCTTAAAGCTTACTTTTCCGCGGAGTTCCCTCAAAGCTTACTTTTACAAGGAGCTCCCTCAAATCTTACTGTTTCAAGGATCTTCCTCAAAGCTTACTTTTGCTAGGAGTTCCCCCAAAGCTTACTTTTCCAAAGAGCTCTTTCAGAGCTAGCTCTGTCAAGGCGCTTCAGATCTTGAGTCTGGCAGGGGCGAAAAAAAGAGTAACAACTTGTAACTGGGCACCCGGTTGTACAAATTGTCATTCGCTGGCTTGTCGAAAAGAATCAAGTAGTTCATTCTGATGACGTGCCATACAACCAATGGCGGGCTGGGTCAGAACATACTGGTTTCTAGGAGTTAAAGGTCAATAACATTGTGTCTAATGTTTAAGGGGGCCACTTTATGAGAGACCCAAAGAGCTCACTTGCTCTCGAGTAAGTTGACACCTTGACCAATCGGCCACTGCCCACAACCACACAAGACAAACTTATACTTAACAAGTAGTGTGGTATAATGGATAACAACGCTCGCTCGTAAACTTCCGGTGTGCTGATTATGAGGTAGCGGGTTCAACCCCTACACCGGTCAGTTGGTATAAAATGTTGAATTCTCGTTCTTGACTTGGGGACGTAAAGTACCTCAGAAGTCGGAGTGGGTTCGCCTAACCATAATTTCACAACATACAAGTATAATTTCACTACACATAAACACATAAATCGCATAATGCCACACACACAAATTGTAACGACAGATACTAATCACAATGTCACATAAATGTTTTTTTCTTCTTGATATCTATTTGTGTTGTCCTGCCCTTGAAAAAAGATTCTTAGAATCGAAACGTCGGTTGTCCTTTGTGTCCTATAATAATATTCTCTCCCCCCCCCCCCCCCCTATAACTTCATTATTATATATTTGTTGACTGTTTCTGGTTTTGGATAATTTTCACTGTGGTTCACCTGTATGCAGTCGATTGTAAGATATTACATTGTGTCTGTGTTTAGTATATCTCATCTTTTCGCAGGATCTAAATATACCTAATTGTTTGAAATCACATAAAAGGGGCATACATGGTACATACAGAACACATCAATATCACATACTTTATATCATGCACAACTTATCAAATATCATGTGTCGCATACATATCACATACATATCACAGACACGTGAAATACGTTATAAATTCACCGCATATCCAACTATAATGTTTCACAAACACATCACATATATTATACATAATATCACATAAATATCTCATACTTCATATACTGTTTTAAAAAGAAGGTAGTTGCATGTCCTTTACAGGAAGTCGCAGTCAACCAAAGCATTTTTTGACTATTTGTGAGTTCTTGGCAAGTTTACTTTCAGTAGTTTTCCATTGCTTTCTGTATGAACGGCACTCATACCATTGTATGAAAACCAATGTTAGTTAGTTAGTTAGTCGACAGATCATCCTCATTGCACATCGAACCATTCAGTCCATAAGTGCTCGGGTCCCTTCCTCAGCAAATCCCGCAGCGTGTAGCGGCTAACGACACCAGTTCTGTGTTGCCAATGTAAGGCCGTCTGCTTCCAAATCGCCTGCAGCTGTGTTTCGAACACGGCGTGCGGGATTACGAATTGGGTCCGCATGCCCATCGCCACGGAGCCGGCTTCAAATAATGTACCATTGGCACCTTTCCGTCTTGACAGACGATAGCTTGTTACATTGTGCTTCAAAACGGCTTAATAACTACGCCCCATGGCGGTGGCGAATGTGGCTGGTAAGGCCAATTCGGGCCGTAAATGTTCGTCCACAGTGGATGCATGTGAACACGTGGTCATTTTCATCATCATGCACCATCTTACGTCTCGCACGCTCGGTGTGTGTTTTATCTGCAAGCATTATCTCCTTTGTCTTTATTCCATTTCTGATAGTTGTCCTCCGTGCAACACGTTCAGTGGCGACTTGCTCCCAATGTGCATTACCAATGCCTGTATCGATCATGTTCCACTTAAACAAATCTTTGTATCGTAGTAGAGGCCGACCCTAAATCTCTTACCCATCTGTAATTCACCAAAAAAGATATCCTTTGGTATTCTACCATCAGCCATCCTCCTAACGTGTCCTATCCATCTAAGTCTACGAAGACTGAGCATGGAATAAACTGTCACACAACCTGATCTTTCCAATACTTCAGTATTTGTGATTTTGTCTTGCCACTTAATACCACGAATTCTTCGCAGACATCGCAAATGAAAGCTGTTTAAATGTTTCTCTTGGTGTGAGTAAGTTGTCCAGGTTTCACTGCCATAAAGAAGAGTACTAAAGACACAGGTTTGATAGACAAGGACGTTTGTTTAGGCAGTAAGCTCGTGTTCTCCCAGATGTAACACATATCAAATATCATGTGTCACAAACATATGACATACATGTTACATAATATCACATACACACTAAATACTTCATATAATCTACCACAAATCAACTATAATGTGTCCATTACATGTCACACACATTTTACATACATGTCACATAACTATCACATACATACCACTTACATGCCACCTACATATCACATAACATAACATACATATCACACACATGTCACATTCTTCATACCATGCATCACATATCAACCATCATGTGTCCATTACATATAACATACATATCACACACGTGTCACATAACATCACATGCATGTTACATAATGTGACATACTTCAAACCAAGCACCACATATCAACTATCACATGTCACAAACATTTGACAAGCAACAGCCCATGTTGCAGGTCCCCGACAGAACGTCGCCCTCACCAGGCCCTAGACTCTAGTTCTATCAGCAGTTCCCCTGCCTCAGGCAGGTTGCTCGACCACTGCCTCTTCTCCCAGAAACCACAACCTCCGCCTCTGTTCTCTGCCAGCCACTGGGTATGGCCAAAGTACTTAGGCAACATATACAATGATGTTTATCGGTACATGGTCGACGTGGCCGCTAGGTTTGAAGCTCGTGCTTAAACTTCTTGTGCGCTGATAGCAGATTAGTGGGTCCATTCCCTACACTGAGAACCCTTCACACTAAGATCCGGAGTACGACAAGATTGTGTCCTGTCCCCTCTCTTGTCCATAACCTATACAGACAACATAGGTAAAGAAATTAGCCAAATAGACTGCGAGAACATCGCATGACAAACAGAACACGGAAGAAGAACCAACGGCAAATTACACCATTAAAGAACTCTTATTTACGGACGATCAAACACTAATAGCAAAATCAGAAGCAGAATTACAAGACCACATGAATAATCTAAACAAAATGTGTAAGGAACATAACATGAAAATTAGAACAAGTAAAACAGAGGTAATGACTATAAAAAAAAAAAAAAAAAAACAGCAACGATTCACTCAAAAGCAGACTTCCTGAAACAAGTAAAGAGCTTCAAGTACTTAGAAAATATAATATCATCAAATGGGAAATCAGAAGACGAGATCGAAAATAGATGCAATAAGCAAACTAACTCATTAGACAAATAACATCAATTCTAAAGAACAAACATGTATCAATAATCACAACAATAGAAATGAGATTCCTGAGAAGAATACTCAATGTATCATTACGAGAGAAAATCAGAAATGAAGAAATCAGGACTAAAGTGGGGGTTTATAACAGCGCTAGATTTTATTAGAAAGCAGCAAGTCACATGGTTTGGCCATGCAAGCAGGTTACCAACTAACAGTATACCACAACAAGCAATGATGTACAGACCAGATGGAGGCAGAGGAAGAGGCCGACCACGTAAACGACTGACAGAGGGAATAACAGAGTCCATGGGAATATCGATATATGAAGCCCATAAGCGGGCACTCTCCCGATGTTTATACTTCACCTCGATACCGCAAGGTACAAGAGGAACATGGTGAGATGAGATGAGATAAGATGAGATGAGCTTCCCTACACCGGTCAGTTAGACCTACGCTCTGACTTCTAGCTGAAACAGCAGTGGCAAGCTACTGAACGTAACATTGTCTAGAAAACAACCAGGAGTTGATTATGACGTCCTACAACGGCCATGCAACATCACATCATCATCATGTGCCATGCAGGTGAGCGTGGGTGGTCATGTCTCGCCATGTCACTAGATCACCAGAGTCGTGGATCAGCACAGTATTCCTATCTCACCATGCCACATGGCCAAGCCATCCACATATTTACTTCTCTGCCTTCCCTTGATATCTCCCCCTAGATCTTACCAATTGTCACTAAGTTCTCCAATTTATTTCTTCTCATAACATGATTAAAAACATAACATAAATATACTATAATCACAGCGCATATATTGTCAAACAGCACACACATATACTATAATAACACCACTCATATTGTCAATCATCAGATACACATACTATAACCACGCCACTCATATTGTCACACATCAGATAAACATACTATAATCACACCACTCATATTGTCAAACTAACTATGTGCTGTACCGACAAGCAAGGGAAGCCCTGTCAAACGGTGGTTACCGAAGTCATCGTGTATTTTGTACTCTGTAACGCACTTTTCTGTCCGTACCTGTGACACGTCAACGCACTCAAGCATGCGCAGCCCATCTCGGACAGCGTGGTGCGGAACTGGGTACTCATCGCAATATACGTCACGAAGTTTAAAGCAGTGTTCACTAGCGCGAGCAGATCAATGAAGTCTCCCAACAGGGCATACACGTCCGTGAAAAAGTCTTTCACAAATATACACAGCAGTACGAGAATAGACTGCGGCAGCTCAGAAATTATGTACAGTGCTATGATTGTTAGAAGCATGATGGTCGTGCGCCGGGTTTGGCTGTTTCCGTTTCCGGATGCGTTTTCGCCCTTGAGTCTTCTGGATCTCTTGTCGGTTTCTCGAAGAGTGTGAAGAAGGAGGCCTCCGAAAATGGATATTAGCGTGCATGGAATGATCTTTCCTGCTACGGGATAAATGAAGAAGGTGATGGTGTGTAGGGCGTTGCTGTCTTTCTGTCCGAAGATGGGCATGGTCAGGTGCCAGTGGACCAGTCCGGTGGTGTTGTTAAAGCATGGTACAAGCCCAGTGGCCAGGCAGTTGGGGATGATCACCATTGTGGCTCCGAGAAACGTCACGAGAATGACCCCGAGAGTGGACCGGCAGTCCAGGGTGTTGGGCCCGCGGGACGTTGACCGGATGAAGAAGTAGCGCATGGCGGCCATGATGACCCCGAGCCAGATGGAGGAGGTGTAGGAGATCAAGGTCATGTTGACGTGAATGGCCATGAACCGGTTCCAGTGCAGGCTGGTCTGGCTGTGGGAAAGGAAACAATATGTAGAGATTAGAGTGTGGGCAACTCGAGCTGTTGTTGGTGTTAAACATGTCATGGGGAGACTCTGGGAGTGAACGTTGCAAGGAGAAACATAGACAAACAACACGGGACGGGGAGATGTGGACAAACAACATGACATAAGGACATTCAGAGAAACAACACGACATATATGGACAAACAACATGACACAGGGAGATGCAGATAAACAACATGACACAAGGAGATACGAACAAACAACATGACATAAGGAGATTCAGAGAAACAACATGACACATGTAGATATGAACAAACAACATGACATAAGGAGATTCAGAGAAACAACATGACACATATGGACAAACAACATGACACAGGGAGATGCAGATAAACAACATGGCGCAAGCAGATATGAACAAACAACATGACATAAGGAGATCCAGAGAAACAACATGACACAGGTAGATATGGACAAACAACATGACACAAGGAGACTCAGAAAAACAACATGACACATATGAAAAAATAACATGACATAAGGAGATTAAGAGAAACACATGACACAGGGAGGTAAGGACAAACAGCATGGCACAGGGAGATGCAGAGAAACAACATGAGACGGGGAGATATGAAAAAACAACGTGACATAAGGTGATTCAGAGAATCAACACGACACATGGAGATATGGACAAACAACATGACATAAGGAGAATCAGAGAAACAAGAGGGAGTCTCCGTGGCGAAGTAGTCAAGTCGTTTGACTCGGGCTCCGAAGGTTGTGGGCTCGATTCTGGGCCACGTCCTTCGGTTCACGAGTGAATTTTTTCGGAGGGGTCGTCGCTAGAGCTACGGAGTTCATGCTTGGTGTGACGCTTTCCGCGCTGCGGAAAGAGACCGAGCCATATGGGATAAAACCCGGTGCAATGAAGTCGACCCTGCCCCCCCCCCCCGAAAGAATTTTAGGGCTTCCGGGGGGGATTTTAGGGTTTCCGGGGGGGGGGGGGAGGAATTAAGATTATTTCAAGACTGCATTAATACAAGAACCATTTACTCCCTATAGGAAACAGCACCATATGAAGGGGTGGGACCACAATTACTCCAGGCCTCAACAAGTGCGCGACTCTGTCCAGACATGAAATACCTCATCAAGAAAATAGCGAAGGCAATCAACCCATCAGATGCCGGGAAGCTGACAACAAGCAGCCCAAAGTAATAAAGACAAACTACAAGCTACACCATAAATACCCCAATTACAGCCAAGTCGAAAACTCGAAGGCTGAAAGGGGGATTCGTGCCAAAGATTGGATTGGATTGGAAAGAGAGATATAGAGAAAGAACACGGGATAGAGAGATATAGAGAAAGAACATGGGATAGAGATATATAGAGAAAGAACATGGGATAGAGAGATATAGAGAAAGAACACGGGATAGAGAGATATAGAGAAAGAACACTGGATAGAGAGATATAGAGAAAGAACACGGGATAGAGAGATATAGAAAAAGAACATGGGATAGAGAGATATAGAGAAAGAACATGGGATAGAGAGATATAGAGAAAGAACATGGGATAGAGAGATATAGAGAAAGAACACGGGATACAGAGATATAGAGAAAGAACACTGGATAGAGAGATATAGAGAAAGAACACGGGATAGAGAGATATAGAGAAAGAACATGGGATAGAGAGATATACAGAAAGAACATGGGATAGTGAGAAATTGAGAAAGAACAAGAGATAGAGAGATATAGAGAAAGAACATGAGATAGAGAGATAGTGAGAAAGAACATAGGATAGAGAGATATAGAGAAAGAGCATAGGATAGAGAGATAGAGAGAACGAACATGAGATAGAGAGGTAGAGAGAAACAGCAAGGCAAGGAAGTATGCAGACAAACACAACCGTGGCAAAACAGGAACATGGAGGAATAAGACGATGGGGTACATTTATAGAAACGACAAAAAGGACGACATAGAGAGAAAACAAAACTTGACAAGAAGAGGAAAGAGAAGAGATGAATCAACAAAGCATGTCTGACTAGTGAAAGCCGCTTGAGCCAATTTAATTAACAAGAAACCACAGTGTGAGTCGTGCTTGGCCTGGTAATGAGGGACGCAGAATGCAGTTGGGGCGTCTCCGTGATATTGTTCTGTGTGAACTGTTCTGTTCCATGTTTTGTTCTGTTAGAAGCTTTCACGCTTGTAGAGTTGGGCTGGGGGACTGCAGAGGAGGGAGAAGAGAGAAAGAGAGATAGAGAGAGAGAGAGATAGAGGGACAGAGAGAAAGAAAGAGGCAGGAATCGATATAATAGAGAAAGGAATGATATGTCGGAATGAAGAGACAGAAAAATGAGATAGGAGAGAGAGGGTGAGAGAGAGAGAAAGAGAGAGAGAGAAGAGAGAGAGAGAGAGAGAGAGAGAGAGAGAGAGAGAGAGAGAGAGAGAGAGAGAGAGAGAGAGAGGATTTCTAGGAGCAGTGAGAAGAGAAGGAAAGATAGGACAGGAAGAGATGACACAAAGAATTACAAAGAAGAGAGAGAGAGAGAGAGAGAGAGAGAGAGAGAGAGAGAGAGAGAGAGAGAGAGAGAGAGAGAGAGAGAACGAGAGATTGAACGAACGAACTTCTTTATTTTCAAAGGGTGGCAAATTGGGCACAAATTGGTCTTACATTCGGCCATTCCAACCACTCATCTTTTGTACATCAATTGTCTATTGGGCATGGCACATTTACATAGGAAAACAGAAGTACTTACAGTTATACACCCACTCAGTAACACACAGACACTTACAGTTATACACCCACTCAGTAACACACAAACACTCAGTAACACACAAACACTCAGTAACACACAAACACTCATTAACACACAAACACTCCACTCAGTAATACACAAACTCTCAGTAACACACAAACACTCAGTAACACACAAACACTCCACTCAGTAATACACAAACTCTCAGTAACACACAAACACTCAGTAACACACAAACACTCAGTAACACACAAACTCTCAGTAACACACAAACACACACCAGCGAGATGTAGAATCAGAGACAAGATGGGGGAGAAAGAACATAGAACAGATTCTCAACGAAGGAGAAAGGAGAGAGGGAGAGAGAGAGACTCGGAGAGAGAGAGAGAGTGAAAGAGCGAGAGAGAGAAAGAGAGCGAGATAGCGAGAGAGGGAGAAGAGAGAGAGTGTGTGTGTGAAAGAGCGAGGGGGAGGGGAGGGAGAAAGGACATATAAAAGAGGCACAACGTGTGAGAAAGAATAGAGAGAGAGAGAGAGTCAGAGAGAAAGAGTCAGACAGAACGAACGAACAAACGAACGGACGGACTTTATTTTCAAAGGGTAACAAATTGGGCACGCAAGCCCGTCTTACATTCGGCCCTTCTAATCACTCATCTGTCGTTCATCAATAATGCATAATACATTCACATAGGAATAAACATTGTCAAATGAATGTTGTAAACATAAACAATGCATATTACCATGTTATGAGACACACACCGCAACCATCCACTCATTCACCCACACATCCCCCACCCAACCACACACAGACCCCAGGCACACACATTTCCCCACCCATCCATCCATCCCACACCCACACACACACCTACCTACACTCATCTCCCCAAACACACACACACACACACACACATCTCCCACCCACCACACATCCCCTACACACACATTCCCCACCCACACACATACCCAGGCATACATATATGCGCTCGCCCACCCATCACCCACCCACACTTCCCCCACCTACACTCATCTCCCCACCCACCCACACATCCTCCAATCACTCCATAACCCATCAACACAAACCCGCCCACATATCCTGCAAAACACACGCACACACCCCCAACCACCCAGTCAAACACACACACACACACACACACACACACACCCAACCACCCAGTCAAACACACACCCCAACCACACATCCCCACCTACACACACATATCCCCGACAACCCACACATCAAACACCTACCCACACACAAAACTAGCATCCACCCACACATCCCCCACTTTCACAAATCCCCCACCCACACAATTCCCCCCACCCACTCACCCACACATCCCACGCCCA
>OY992896.1:86031729-86144229 GCA_963921405.1 Cepaea hortensis
ACACATCTCCCTAACCACCCATACATCCCCAATCCACTTACACACACACCCCACCACACACACCCCACCACCCACACATACATCCTCCACTCACCCATACATGCCTTAACCCAATTCCCCACTACACAATCCCCCACCCGCACATCACATACATCCCCTACCACGCAATATTCCCAACCCACGCACCTCACACACACACATATCCCTCACCAACACATCCCACACCTACATACCACCACACATCCCCACCTACACACCACACACATATCCCCCACCCACATACCACACAATATTCCCACCCACACAGATACCCTTACCCATCCACCCCACATACCCCCACCCACACACCACAAAAATCCCCCATCCATACACACACACATACCTCACCCACACAATATCCCTAACCAACACACCACACACCTCTCCCCACCCATACACGCATTCCCTACCCGTCCACCAACACACACTCACTCACGCACACATCCTCCACTACGCACCCACACACCCCCACCCACCCACCCCCAATCAAACATCTCTCGATCACAATACACCTACCCACACTTATCCTCCACCCACTCACGCATCCCACCCCGACACATGCACATCCCTGACCCACTTACACATCCCTAAGCCACTCACACACCCACACATTCCCCATCCACGCACACATCTCCCACCCACACACACCCACTTACTTCCCCCAACCACCACACATCCCCTACTCACCCACACATATACCCCACCCATACACACATTCCCCGCACCCATCACACACATCCCCCACACCACACACTATCCCCCACACCACACACTATCCCCCACCCACACACATACCTCACCCATACCACCACACCCCCACCCACACACCATGCACACATCCCCACCAACACACCGCACACATATCTCAAACCCACACACCATACACTTCTCCCCACCCGCCCTTGCATCCCCAATCCACCCAACACAATCCCCTACCCACACAACCCCACCACCCACACATACTTCCTCAAACCACTCACACATCTCCACTCACATAACCACACACACCCCACACCCGTCCCATACACATATCCTCCACCCATACACACATCCCCCACACCCATTCCCACACCCCTACTTTCACCCCCACACATCCATCCACACATCCCACCAACACCCACAAATATCACTACCCACAAAAACCCACACACCCCAACCCATCCAAACGCATACCCCCACCCACACATATCCCCACACTCACACACATCCTCCACACACACACTCACACCTCCTCACATCTAGACACATACAAAATGTCTCACGTTAGCATTGAAACTAGTATGAACAAACTCCCACACTTTACTCACACACATACACTGACAATTGTCATGAGCAGTCTAATAAAAATGTTAAACATGGAGAAAAATGTGTACATAAAAAGTATGTGACGTAAACATAGTGATGCTCCCACACACAGAGATACACACAGAGAAGGCACACACACACACAAACACACACACACACACACATTCACTCTCATGCTCACTCATTCTGTCTCTCATTCACACTCACTGACTCTCTCACTCAAACTACAGTAATGAACATTAGTTTATATTATGCATGATAAAATCAAATGGTATTTAACTGATAATATGACAGATGAGAATACACAAACATACGGATTCGCGTGTTACATAACATGCGTGTTACATGACATGCATGTGCCATCTGCTCAGCTCTCTCTCTCTCTCTCTCTCTCTCTCTCTCTCTCTCCCTCCCTCTCTCTCTCTCTCTCTCTCTGTATTCTTTCATATACACACACTCACACGCACGCGCGCGCTCACACACACACAAACACATCAACTCTCGCACTGTCTCACTCTCTCACACACAATCCTTCACACACACACTCACTCTCTCAATCACAGTCTCTCACACATACACATACGCATGAACGCATGCACGCACACACTCCCTCACTCACTCTCATGCATGCACTGACACATTCCCCTACCATTTCTCGCTCAATCACTCTCTCCACACACACACGCACACACACATTCACTCTCTCTGACACCCACTTTCTCTCTCTCTCTCTCTGTCTCGCTCCCAAACGCACACACATATATAGTGAACAAAATATAGTTAAACAATTATAATGAACAATTATACTGAACAATTATACCAGTAAATGAATTATGGTGGCATATAGTCGGTATGGATTAAGTATTGAAAGAGTTTTCGGTTAAATGTGTAGGGACTCATTGAAGTTTTCAGATCTGGAGGCAGATCATTCCATAAGTGAGCACCAGAATAGGTGAAACATGTTTAGACAGACAGACAGACAGACAGACAGACAGACAGACAGACAGACAGACAGATAGATAGATAGATAGATAGATAGATAGATAGATAGATAGATAGAACGAAAGTCTTTATTTTCAAAGGGTTAAGAATTGGTCACGCAGGCCCGTCTGACATTCTGCCCTTCTTCTCTATTTCCTCTCATACATTCTTTCATTCAACATCACTTATGAAGCAAATTTTGACAACAAAAGAACAATATCATTAAAACGCATGAAAAATAATCAATAACAAATGACTCACCGAGGCAGTGTTTAACGTGAGCATTATAAATACCTAAGGAGGGTGTAACGTGCCATACATATGTTTTTTTGGCTAGTTGTCGTTTGAGATAAGTTACCATTATTGTCTTTTTGTGTTATTGTTTATGGGGGAATGTTGTCTGTACTAAGGTAGTATTCAAACAGGTTGCGAATGTATGTATAATGATTGGTGGTGTCTTTGATTTCTTGTGGAAGATTGTTCCACAACTGAGCGGCAGAGTATGCTAAGCTTGTTTTATATAAGTCTATCCTAGGTTTAGGGACATGAAGTATATTTAGTCGTTCGCTATGTCTAGCGTTATATTTAAACAATGGCCAAAGGTAGCTTGGAGCATTTTGAAATAGGATTTTGTGAATTAGTTTGGCCTTATTAAAAAGTAGGTGCTTGTGGAGTGGCAGTAACCGAAGACGTTAGAATTGTCGGTAAGCTTTTCACCATTAATTAAACGCACTGCCCTTTTCTGGAGTGAATATAGGCGTTTTGTTATTCAAAACAATGATTTCCCGTGATGAATTTGAATAACGAAGACATTTCGCTGCATCTCGTCAGGTACATACTGCAGAAATCACACAACTTACGTGAATTAATTAGATCCAATCGCTTCACAGTTGGTAATGGGAGGCGACGTTTAAGAAATTCAAAGCTCCCATTACCAACTGTGAAACGATTGGATCTAATTAATTCACTTAAGTTGTGTGATTTCTGCAGTATGTACCTGACGAGATGCAGCGAAATGTCTTCGTTATTCAAGTTTTGTTATTGATTTGGAGCATCCACCCCAGACTGTGGAGCGGTGCTCAATATGTGTTTGTATATGGGAAGTATAGAATATCTTTCTTGTGTTTTCGTCAAGGACATTTTTAATTTTGGCAAGTTGGTATACTTTTTTGGCTATTTGTTTAACTAGAGCATGAACATGTGAGTTAAAAGTTAGATTTTGATCTATGATAACACCCAGTGTCTTATGCTCGGTGACACTTTCTACAGGCGTGCTGCCAATGTGCAGCTGAAGAGTTCTCTGCGAGTTTAGAGTGTGAAGTCTTTGCCTGGTTCCTATTAACATAGACTTTGTTTTAGTAATGTTAATTTGCATGCGGTTTGCATGACTCCAGTTAACTACACTATTTATTTCTTGTTGCAAGGATAATTCTAGCACATTACGATCAATAGCGTTTGTATATACTGTGCAGTCATCAGCAAATAGATCGCAGGACGACGACAGATTTAAGGGAAGATCATTTATATAAATGGCAAATAACAGAGGGTCAAGAATAGACCCCTGAGGTACTCCAATATTAATGGTAATGGCTTGAGATAAAGCTTTATTGTGTGATACTACTTGCTTTCTGTCTAATAGAAATGATTTTATTAATGTCACTATATTAAAGCTTACTTTCATTGTTTCTAGTTTTTTAATTAAAATAGTATGATCTATCATATCGAATGCTTTTCTAAAGTCTATAAACACCGCTCCACATAGAGTATTGTTGTTAATATTTTGATACCAGTTTTCTATCATGTTTGTTAGTGCCGTATGGCAAGAATATTTTGGCGAAATCCTGACTGACTGTCAACTATCAGTTTATGGTGAACTAAGTGATCTAGTGTTGTTTTGTGGATGTGCTTTTCTAGTTTTTTGGATAATGAGGATAATATGGAAATTGGCCTATAATTACTCATGAGACGATTGTCTAGAGGACCAGCTTTTAAATGAGGATACACTTTAGCGATTTTAAATGCTGATGGGAAGTGACCATTGGTGAGACATTGATTATATATAAAAGTTAGTCGAAATATTCGATTACTGATTCCATCTAGTCCTGATGAGTTATTGCTTTTTAGATTACTGAGATGAGTAAATACTTCAGTGGTAGTCATTAGCGGTATGTTGGAGGGAATGTCTCCATAACATTTGTTCTCACAGAATGATGATAATAAAGATATGTCATGAGGGGCATCTGGTATTGCAGCCTTCAGTTGGTTTATGTCGGACTGAAAGTATCTACTGAATTGATCACATGTAACATGATTTGATGGTAATGATTGTGATGATTTATGTTTGTTTGTCAAGGTATTAATTGCTTTCCATATATCTCTAGTGTTGGTTTTATCTATTATTAAGTTCTTAAAATAGTTTTTCTTTTCCTTCCGAATAACATATTGAACTTTGTTTCTCAAACTGCGGTACATAGTTAGATCTCTATTTTTATGTCCCCTGTCCCGGTCTCTCATAAGTTCAACTACCTCATGTGTGATCCACGGGGGCTTAGTGTGATGTTTAACACGAACTTCCTTAAATGGAACATGCTTATCAAATATACTTATAAAGTACTTTAGCCAGTGGTCCAGAGCATCGTCTGGGTCAGGAAGCTGGTAAACATAGTCCAGAGATGAGTTGAGCAAGTCTTGTAAAAAGACATCTCGATTGAAATTTTTGTAATTTCTATATTTTATACTTATATGTTTGTGTTTTGGAGTTTTGGTGCCTCTTTTCGACCACGTGCAACATATTGGATAGTGATCGCTCATTGCATTTTTAGGTACAGTACATTATGTGATGTTGTCAGCACACGTAGTATAAATATGATCTGTAAGTGTTGCAGATGATTTAGTTATTCTAGTGGCTTATTTTACTAACTGTTGGAAGTTATATGACTCTATTATGTTTTCCCATGTTTTGTTTGATTTGTTAGTGTCTATGTTGAAGTCGCCTAGCAGTATTATTTCTCTTGCATTACTAAAGACTACATCCATCATAGTGGTGAATTTTTCATACCAGATATTTCCTGCACTGGGGTTTCGATAAAGATAGCCAACTACTAGGGGTATGCGATTTTGAAGATTAACCTCAAGCCATACATACTCAATCTCACAGGTTTCAAAATCTAGGCTACGGTGGGCGTTAAGGGAGTTAGAAATATAAACTGCAATATCCGTCTCTTGTTTCTGATAGGGATCTCTTCTAATGGTTTTAAAACCTCTGATAGCGATGTCATCATCTGAGATGTTACCATTTAATCGACTTTCGCTAACGCCGAACATGTGAAAATTAAGTATAAGTGATAGTTCGGGCAGCTTCCCTAATAGATGGCATATATTTACATGCCCGATTCTGAGCCCATTATTCCTGAGCCAGTGTTCGTACTTATTATACATTTCAACAATGCGTAATCACAAGTTTAAAAGCAAAACCAAAAAAAAAACAAAAACAAAAAAAAAAAACACACACACACACACACACGCACGCACGCACGCACACACACACACACACAGAGTGAATACAACTTACGTCCCTTATCTATCCCTGTGTATGTATATTTCACTTAATTTCATACCCCCCCCCCCCTCCCGCCCTTATATTTTGAAATTAACAAGGGCAACCAGGTCGAGGTAGTCTAGAACTGGTACCAATACACACTCTAAAGTACAGAGAAACAGTAATATCTCTGTCAATATATAAAAATTCGTACACAGATCCGTAAGGAAGAGCAGTGAAGACCCCCTCACTCAGTATAGATATGTAGACAGGCAGGCAGGCAGGCAGGCAGGCAGGCAGGCAGACAGACAGACAGACAGACAGATAGATAGATATATAGATAGATAGATAGATAGATAGATAGATAGATAGATAGATAGATAGATAGATACATAGATAGATAGATAGATAGATAGATAGATAGATAGATAGATAGATAGATAGATAGATAGATAGATAGATAGATAGATAGATATTGTTTAACGCTCATGAAAAAAGGAAACAATAATTAACCAGAGGCTACACTAGACAAGATCAACAATGAAAGCAAGAGCCACCTAGAAACTGGAAATTGCCAATTTATCTGACGGCAGCGTCAAACCGAGGACAGGACGTGTGAAAGTGCACTCGAGACAACGGGGGCCAAACACAAAACATGGACCCAACTGTACACTCTATTATCGCTAAAATATTCATCAAGAGACATTAATCAAGTACAGATTTGAATATAACCCGCGGAAATCACACGGAGTGCAGCTGCTTCATAATCAATAACCACAGGATAACACCGGGGGGCCTAATCAAGCCCCACAGGGCGGGAAAACAAAAGGCAGGACGACAACGTCGTTATTTGGGTCGCTATTCATCGCAGCGCTGTCAGCGGTTCTCAGCTTGTATTTTCCGGAGCTCTACAAGGGTACATAGCTCATTCTGTTTTCAATTCTCTAATTGTTCAGTAATTATTCAGTATAATTGTTCATTATAATTGTTCACTATATATGTGTGTGCGTGTGGGAGCGAGCGAGAGAGAGAGAGAGAGAGAGAGAGAGAGAGAGAGAGAGAGAGAGAGAGAGAGGGTGTCAGAGAGAGGGAGAGAGTGAATGCGTGTGTGCATGTGTGTGTGTGTGAGAGTGATTGAGCGAGAAATGGTGGGGGAATGTGTCAGTGCATGCATTCGTACGTGTATGTGTGAGAGTGAGTGAGGGAGTGTGTGCGTGCGTGCATGCGTTCATGTGTACGTGTATGTGTGAGAGAGTGTGATTGAGAGAGTGAGTGTGTGTGTGTGTAGGATTGTGTGTTAGAGAGTGAGACAGTGGGAGAGTTGATGTGTTAGTGTGTGTGAGCGCGCACATGCGTGTGAGTGTGTGTATATGAAAGAATACAGAGAGAGAGAGAGAGAGAGAGAGAGAGAGAGAGAGAGAGAGAGAGAGAGAGAGCTGAGCAGATGCATGTCATGTAACACGCATGTTATGTAACACGCGAATCCATATGTTTGTGTATTCTCATCTGTCATATTATACAGTTAAATACCATTTGATTTTATCATGTATAATCTAAACTTATGTTCATTACTGTAGTTTGAGTGAGAGAGTGAGTGAGTGTGAATGAGAGACAGAATGAGTGAGCGTGAGAGTGAATGAGTGAGAGTGAATGAGTGAGCGTGAGTGAATGAGTGAGCTGGAGAGTGAATGATTGAGCCTGAGAGTAAATGAGTGAGCGGGAGAGTGAATGAGTGAGAGTGAATGAGTGAGCGGGAGAGTGAATGAGTGAGAGTGAATGAGTGAGTGTGAATGAGAGACAGAATGAGTGAGCGTGAGAGTGAATGAGTGAGAGTGAATGAGTGAGAGTGAATGAGTGAGCGGCAGAGTGAATGAGTGAGAGTGAATGAGTGAGCGTGAGGGTGAATGAGTGAGCGGGAGAGTGAATGAGTGAGCGTGAGAGCGAATGAGTGAGCGGGAGAGTGAATGAGTGAGAGTGTCTGTGTGTGTGAGTGAATGAGTGAGAGTGAATGAGTGAGCGTGAGAGTGAATGAGCGAGCGTGAGAGTGAATGAGCGAGCGGGAGAGTGAATGAGTGAGCGGGAGAGTGAATGAGTGATGAGTGAGCGGGAGAGTGAATGAGTGAGCGGGAGAGTGAATGAGTGAGCGGGAGAGTGAATGAGTGAGCGGGAGAGTGAATGAGTGAGCATGAGAGTGAGCGGGAGAGTAAATGATTGAGCGGGAGAGTGAATGAGTGAGCGTGAGAGTGAATGAGTGAGAGTGAATGAGTGAGTGTGAGAGTGAATGAGTGAGAGTGAATGAGTGAGCGTGAGAGTGAATGAGTGAGCGTGAGAGTGAATGAGTGAGAGTGAATGAGTGAGCGTGAGAAGGAATGAGTGAGCGTGAGAGTGAATGAGTGAGCGTGAGAGTGAATCAGTGAGCGGGAGAGTGAATGATTGAGCGTGAGAGTGAATGAGTGAGCGTAAGAGTAAATGAGTGAGTGTGAGAGTGAATGAGTGAGCGGCAGAGTGAATGATTGAGCGGGACAGTGAATGAGTGAGCGTGAGAGTGAATGAGCGAGCGTGAGAGTGAATGAGTGAGAGTGAATGATTGAACGGGAGAGTGAATGAGTGAGCGGGAGAGTGAATGAGTGAGCGGGAGAGTGAATGAGTGAGCGGGAGAGTGAATGAGTGAGCGGGAGAGACAGAATGAGTGAGCATGAGTGTGAATGAGTGAGCGGGAGAGTAAATGAGTGAGCGGGAGAATGAATGAGTGAGCGGAAGAGTGAATGAGTGAGCGTGAGAGTGAATGAGTGAGCGTGAGAGTGAATGAGTGAGCGGGAGAGTGAATGAGTGAGCGGGAGAGTGAATGAGTGAGCGTGAGAGTGAATGAGTGAGCGTGAGAGTGAATGAGTGAGCGGGAGAGTGAATGAGTGAGCGGGAGAGTGAATGAGTGAGCGTGAGAGTAAATGAGTGAGCGTGAGAGTGAATGAGTGAGCGGGAGAGTGAATTAGTGAGAGTGAGAGTGAATGAGAGAGAAAGAGAGTGTGTGTGTGTGTGTGTGTGTGTGTGTGTGAGCGTACGCATGCGTGTGAGTGTGTGTATATGAAAGAATACAGAGAGAGAGAGAAAGAGTGAGAGAGAGAGAGAGAGAGAGAGAGAGAGAGAGCTGAGCAGATGCATGTCATGTAACACGCATGTTATGTAACACGCGAATCCATATGTTTGTGTATTCTCATCTGTCATATTATAAGTTAAATACCATTTGATTTTATCATGTATAATCTAAACTTATGTTCATTACTATAGTTTGAGTGAGAGAGTGAGTTAGTGTGAATGAGAGACAGAATGAGTGAGCGTGAGAGTGAATGAGTGAGCGTGAGAGTGAATGAGTGAGCGTGAGAGTGAATGAGTGAGCGTGAGAGTGAATGAGTGAGAGTGAATGAGTGAGCGGGAGAGTGAATGATTGAGCGTGAGAGTGAATGAGTGAGCGGGAGAGTGAATGAGTGAGAGTGAATGAGTGAGCGGGAGAGTGAATGAGTGAGCGTGAGAGTGAATGAGTGAGCGGGAGAGTGAATGAGTGAGCGTGAAAGCGAATGAGTGAGCGTGAGAGTGAATGAGTGAGAGTGTCTGTGTGTGGGAGTGAATGAGTGAGAGTGAATGAGTGAGCGTGAGAGTGAATGAGTGAGCGTGAGAGTGAATGAGTGAGCGTGAGAGTGAATGAGTGAGCGGGAGAGTGAATGAGTGAGCGGGAGAGTGAATGAGTGAGCGTGAGAGTGAATGAGTGAGCGGGAGAGTGAATGAGTGAGCGGTAGAGTGAATGAGTGAGTGGGAGAGTGAATGAGTGAGAGTGAATGAGTGAGCGTGAGAAGGAATGAGTGAGCGGGAGAGTGAATGAGTGAGCGGGAGAGTGAATGAGTGAGCGGAAGAGTGAATGAGTGAGCCGGAGAGTGAATTAGTGAGCGGGAGAGTGAATGATTGAGCGGGAGAGTGAATGAGTGAGCGGGAGAGTGAATGAGTGAGCGTGAGAGTGAATGAGTGAGCGTGAGAGTGATTGAGTGAGAGTGAATGAGTGAGAGTGAATGAGTGAGCGTGAGAAGGAATGAGTGAGCGTGAGAGTGAATGAGTGAGCGTGAGAGTGAATCAGTGAGCGGGAGAGTGAATGATTGAGCGTGAGAGTGAATGAGTGGGCGTGTGAGTAAATGAGTGAGCGTGAGAGTGAATGAGTGAGCGGCAGAGTGAATGAGTGAGCGGGACAGTGAATGAGTGAGCGTGAGAGTGAATGAGTGAGCATGAGAGTGAATGAGTGAGAGTGAATGAGTGAGCGGGAGAGTGAATGAGTGAGCGGGAGAGTGAATGATTGAACGGGAGAGTGAATGAGTGAGCGGGAGAGTGAATGAGTGAGCGGGAGAGACAGAATGAGTGAGCGTGAGAGTGAATGAGTGAGCGGGAGAGTGAATGAGTGAGCGGGAGAGTGAATGAGTGAGCGGGAGAGTGAATGAGTGAACGGGAGAGTGAATGAGTGAGCGGGAGAGTGAATGAGTGAGAGTGTGTGTGTGTGAGTGAATGAGTGAGAGTGAGAGTGAATGAGAGAGAGAGAGTGTGTGTGTGGTGTGTGTGTGTGTGTGTGTGTGTGTGTGTGTGTGGGACGCGCTGGCATCACTACTTTTACGTCACATACTTTTTATGTACACATTTTTCTCCATGTTTAGCCTTGTTTATGTTTACAACATTCATTTCACAATGTTTATTTTTCTTCCTATGTAAATGTATAATGCTCTTGATGAACGAAAGACGAGTGATTGGAAGGGCCGAATGTAAGACGGGCCTGCGCGCCCAATTTGTGACCCTAATAAAGTTGATTTGATTTGATTTGATTTTACATGCTGACTCCGCGTCCTTTACTTAAAAAAAAAAATGTTTTGCATATCCTATTACTGGACATCGCTGTCAACACCAGCATCTTTCAGCTGTATGTTGATTTCTTGGCAAGATTACGCTCGGGTAGTTTGCCATTGCTTTCTGAGCGGCCGGCTCACATACCCCGTAAGTTACCGATGCGATTCGAACCTCTGCTGATTCTCACCGTCATCACGTTACCTACGAGAGTATACGAGATTACGGAGGGGCTGCGTGATCTCGAGGTATGGTGTCCGCCTCGAGTGCTGGAGGTCCCGGGTTCAGGCCACGGTGAGGACCAGGATTTATTTAAAAAATCCACCGGGACATCCAGTAATTTCCCCTGGTCTCTGGGTAGTGAGATCGGACGCCCGTGTGTATTGTTGCGCACGTAAAAAATCCCTTGGCAGTTGGAAATCGAAAAAGAGTAGCCTAAAGGCGCTGCCCGGGCAAAATTTCGAGTTAAAAATCTACCCAAAGTATTTCAGGATCCTCGGCGGTGCTACGGAGTTCGTGCACTGAGCTGAGTTCCTCCAGACTCTGGTTTGAGTTAGGAGGAGAACGGAGCACTTATGGGTTGCACCCGTGTGCCGTGATGTTGATCCATAAACTAAACTAAACTAAGCTAAACGAGATTACGGAGAGAAGTCGCTAACCTCTGAGCCACGAAGCGACCTTGACTTGCGGACCTCAATTATAGGTAGCTCTGCAGTCGGAAAGGGTTCGCCTGATGGCGAGGGGCACTGGTAATTGCGACCGGCCGGCCGCTGAACTAACTGGGTTGCCTTATGCAGTGATGTATGGCTGCTGGTTTTCTAGTGACTGCCGCTTCCAATAACGGTGAACTGTATTTTTCGTGACGGACGTGTTGGCATTCTAGCAGCGTCAGTATGCATAGAATATCTGTACGGGCTGCAGGTTTGTCGAGACGGCTGTCTGTTCTATTTTCCTACATAGGGCAATGAGGAGCATTTTGTGTGATACTGGCACAAGAACGGAGCATAATGAGGCGACCCTTTGCGGTGAAGTTGGAACCGCGGCTAACTAACTGGTAATAGGGAAAGCTAATCCATCCACCCACCCACCCACCCACCCACACACACACACACACAAGAAGAAACAAAACATCTACGTGCTAAACCCCGCGCTCCTATGTGTATGTATACTTACCCCCCCCCCCCCCCCCCCCCCCTTATATTTTGAAATTAACAAGGGCTACCAGGTCAAGCCAGTCTAGAACTGGTACCAAGAATTGTCTTGGAGAGTAAAGGGGGCCGGCCTGATTATGATGACGTCACCCACTGAGTGCTGACTAGTGTATAGCGTATGGGTGTGGGACTGCACGTCCATCGCCTTGAGGCTGTAGTGAGTTGGGGTGCTGAGTGGTCTCGGGGTATGGTGTCCGCCTCGAGTGCTGGAGGTCCCGGGTTCAAGCCCCGGTGAGGGCCGGGATTTTTTCACGTGGACGCCTTGTAACATAATTTCCTCTGGTCTCTGGGTAGTGAGATCGGACGCCCGTGTGTATTGTTGCGCACATAAAAAATCTCCTGGCAGTTGGAAATCGAATTCTAGTAACAAAATTGCCACTGGTCTCTGAGTAGTGAGATCTGATGTCCGTGTGTGTTGTTGCGCACGTAAAAAATCCCTTGGCAGTTGGAAATCGAAAAAATGTAGTCTAAGGGCGCTGCAGGGGCAAAATTTTGAGTTACAAATCTACGCAAAGTATTTTAAGGATCCTCGCCGGTGCTACGGAATTTGTGCACTGAGCTGAGATTCTCCGTGCTCAGGTTTGAGTTAGGAGTAGAACGGAGCACTTATGGGTTACACCCGTGTGCCGTGATGATGATCCATCGACTAAACTAAATTAAACTATTGAGGCTGTAGTGGGGCCTTGCACTTACTCACTTTCTATTTTAATTACATGTGATCACGTGACATTTTTAGGTCAACATGCAGTTATGTTAGTATAAGTCATACCCTTGCTTGTTGTATTTCAATGCAAATACAGGGTGTATTTTTAATGACTGTGCAGTGTGTGAAAATATTGCCGGTCCAAGTTTTGTATTTACCTATTAAGCTGCATAGACTTTACAGAGGATGAATAGAAAACTTGGACCGGCAATATTTTCACACACAAGCATTGCACAGTTATAAAAAATACACCATATACAAGAACAAACAGCATGTCGTGATTGTAACAAACTCACAAAATATGATGGGAAAGGTGAAGACAGGTATGTTTCAGGCAACGTGGCAGGTTTCCGTTGAACAACCAAAAATAGAGAGCGTATGTTGGATCTTTTGCCCAGGACATGCTGGTGTGGCGGGAAACGAGCAGACGGACAGATTGGCTGGGTGTGCACCGCCGGCTGGGAGGGGGGGGGGGGTAGTGACGTGGTCTGGACCTTTTATGATAGATTGTATAGTGCAGAAGAGCAGATAGATCATCACCATAGGATCTGGCCGACCCTCAGGACACAGAGGAAAGGCCAGATGTTCACATTATCATACAGCTAAGGATACCATTAATAGTGGGACTCTTCGCTGGTTGTTAAAGATGAGGACTGAGCACGTTTGGGAGTATCCCAAGAGGTGAGATGTGGGTTGTTGGCTAACTCAACAACTCTCAACCCATTGCAAATGAAGGTCTGTCGCCCAAGCGTCATTCAGTGTTTGTTATCCTTTTCTGGTCCAGCTCACTTTACACATGATTTGTAAGGAACTCTTCAGGCGCTCGATGTAATCTTATTCCACGGTTGCACCCAGAACACGTCTGTGTCTCTCATAAAAACAGTTGTCAGTTTGAGGATCTTTGAAGGGAGGAAGTCGGTTGTTGTCGTATTTATTTAGGTTCATTACTGCACGCTGGACGGGCTTATGGAAGGCGACTGGTTGTCTTGACACACACATATACACAGAGACTTGCACCGACCGACCATCCGACCGATCAACCGACCTAACGATCGACCGTTTTTCCTCTACACAATAAGCGGTTGATATGGGAAGACCAAGAGAATTGTGGAAACGAGACATGGCAAAACCATTGAATATAATAACCTTGGATGTCCAAACTAAGGTAGCATTTTACAAGAAGAAGAATATTCCCTGCAATGATGATGTCATCGAGATGCCGACAAGAGAACTTAACATCTATACAAGGTCATTGGTTAGGTTCATGAATGCCCGTTGGACGGGCTTTTAGAAGGTATCATCTCTCCCGATTCCCATTCTCTCTAACGTTCTCGTTGTGACGACATACCCCAGCTGTCTCCTTCTCACGACATGCCCAAAGAACGTGGACTGTCCTCTTCTGCTGCCAGTATGCAGTTCTCTTTGTGAGTTAACTTCTTTCGCGATGTTTTCATTTGTCTTTCTGTCCGTCCACGGAAAGATCATGATGTACGCAAGCGAATTATGGACGATTAGCAGACTAGTGAGGAATTAAGTTGAAGCTGTGTCTTCTGTGAATCCAGTAGAATCGCGAGAAGGTCGTGGACGGACAGAAAGGCCAATGAAAACATCACGAAAGAAGTTAACTCACAAAAAGAACTGAATTCTAGCATCAGTAGAGGACAGCCCACATTCTTTTGGGTATGTCGTGAGTAGGGGAAAACTGGGGTATGTCGTCACAACGAGAACATTGTAGGGAATGGGGACCAAGAGAGAAGCTACTGACAATTTGACATCGTGGCATCGTGGAACAGCAGCATCAGAAGTGGTTGGCAGCACACGAGGCAGAAGACTGGACAGGTATGATCACCAACGCCACACATCATGGGCTGTAAGAAAATTTGTAGCACACGAGGCAGAGGGCTGAAAAATCAACTCTGGGGTCACAACTGGGGGTACCTGACCCAGTCGTGAACAGTCTGTCACATAACTCACGCCGTTTTGAAACTTCCTACTCCACTCATACACTTGCAGACATCCCCATACTGGGCCTTCATTCGCCGATGAATTTCTCTAGCTTTCACCCCTTCAATGATTTTTTTAAAAAAAAAAGGGGTAACAGAACGCTGCTCCTTTTAGATGTATGTCAAATGTGGTACGGCCATCTTTAAACATTCATTATGACGTCACCGTGTTCTTCTGCACCGTGATGTCACATACTCAACACTCTGGACATCCTTAACAACAATATTGACAGGTGACAAGCCAATGGCAAGGTTATTGTAATTTCTATCACACTTGTACGGTTTTCATGTGAATCCCCTCGTACAATAATAATATTGTAATTGATGCATAGATATGAAATACTTTCAAAGTGTGGAGAGATCTATAAAGGTATGGAGGCAGGAAGTGTCGAGCTGGCTTGACAACAAAGAAACCTGAAGGTGCACACAAGGACAGGCGCAACATCAAATGACGTAAATCACACGTTGTCACGTGAATACGATCAGCCACTGAGATTATCTGGTGGAACAACAAGGGCGGCTCATTAACTGTCACGGCAGTGAGCAGATGGAGGGAGATTAGACTCTGTAAAATGATAGGGAAACATCCATCACATGTTGTCTGTGTCAGCTGATGCATGGACGTGGCTGGTTGCAAGGTTCACACTCACGTGACAGGTCGGGAAAGAAGACAGCAGTGTCAAACTAGAACATTATCCAAATCACACTTACGCAAAATCAACACCCGCGAGATGAGATGCTTGAGGAGAGTTGCCAACTTAAATATCCCAGATAAAGTAAGAAATTATGTTTTAAGGCAGACACTTTGTGCCACATATATTGAAAGGCAGAAGATGAAATGGTTCGGTCATCTCGTTAGAACACAGCACCATCAACTACCAGCACTGGCCCTACATCAAAGAGCATCTGCGACGAGGGCTAGAGGACGAGCAGAGAAGTAAATATATTGACGACATCAAAGACATTGTCCAATCTCACGGAACGACACTATCCAGTGCCACCCATCGGGCGCTGGGACGTAAACTATTTCTTCCCACGCCGCTTGACGCCAAAAGTGGAAGGTGGTGATGATGATATCTTGGGGTTTTCCCCACACGTCGTGTTAGCGTGGTCGGTATAACAACTGCAGTGACGTTTTTTGAATCGGCAACACACCTAATTTATATCTCTTCTAACTCTATCTCTTTCTCTCTTCTATCTATCTTCTCTTTCTCCCTTCTATCTATCTTCCCCTCTCTCTCTTTCTCCCTCTCGATCTTTCTCCTTCTCTCTTCCTATCTCTAACTTCCCCTCTCTCTCTTCCTCTTTCTCTTCCTCTCTCTCTTATTCTTCTCTCCCTCTCCTCCTCTCTCTTCCTCATTCTTATTCTTCTCTCTCTTCCTCCTCTCGCTCTTTCCCCTCTCTCTTCCCCTCTCTTTCTTCCAATCTCTCTTCCTCTTTCTTTCTTTCTCTCACTCTTCATCCCCTCTCTTCCCTCTCTCTTCCCCTTTCTTTCTTCCTCTCTCTTTTCCTCTCGATCTCTTCCTTTGTCTCTCTCCAATTCCCCTCTCCACTTCCTCTCTCTCTCTTCCCACCTCTCTCTTCCTCTCTCCACTTCCTCTCTCTATCTCTTCCCTCCTCTCGCCTCCTATCTCTCCCTATCTGTCTGTCTGTCTCTCTCTCTGTCTCTCTCTCTGTCTCTCTCTCTCTCTCTCTCTCTCACTCCTCTTACACCACCTTGTGCCCAACCCATGAAGTCTCCATCCCCCAGCTTGTCCCCTCCCCGCGTGACTACAAGCACATTTTCCATGGGCCCTTGAACTTACTTGGTATCTTTCTCTCTCTTTCTGCCACACTTTAAAAGCATCCCACTTTGACTCTCTCTTTCTACTACACGTTGACAGCATCCTACTTAGTCTCTCTCTCTTTCTCCTACACTTTGAAAGCATTCCACTTTGTCTCTCTCTATTTCTCCCACACTTTGACAGCATCCGACTTTTGTCTCTTTCTCTTTCTCACACACTTGACAACACCCCATTTTGCCTCTGTTTTCCCCACACTCTAACAATACCACACTTTGTCTCTCTTTCTCTGAAATCTTGACAACACCCCACTATGTCTTCTGTGTATCCATTAGGTAGTAGAAGCGAAGGGAATGTACGACGACAGCCCACCCCTCCCCCTCCCCGTGTACTCACCTGGTCTGGGTATCCATTAGGTAGTAGAAGTAAGCGAAGGGAATGTACGACGACAGCCCACCCCTCCCCCCTCCCCGTGTACTCACCTGGTCTGGGTATCCATTAGGTAGTAGAAGTAAGCGAAGGGAATGTACGACGACAGCCCACCCCTCCCCCTCCCCGTGCACTCACCTGGTCTGTGTATCCATTAGGTAGTAGAAGTAAGCGAAGGGAATGTACGACGACAGCCCACCCCTCCCCCTCCCCGTGTACTCACCTGGTCTGGGTATCCATTAGGTAGTAGAAGTAAGCGAAGGGGATGTACGACGACATGGTTACGATGTCGGCCACGGCGATGCCTGTCAGGATGCAGTTGATGCTGTTTCTCATGTTCCGTTTAGTGAACACGATGATATTGATAACATTGGTGATAACGCCGTAGATACAGATGGCCAAGGAGACGTAAGGATGAGCTTTTCTATACCTTTGTTGCACCTGCATTGAAGCAGAAATAAATTACTGTTGTATTGACATGCTGGAAAAATCTGGACACGGGAAATAGCAAAACAAACATGGCGGCTTATTAACCTTGTTGCTTATAGCTAATATACCCAACACAAAAATCGATGTAGCATTGAAGGCAAAAGTAAAGACGTTCCGCTCCATGGCAGCAGTGTATTAACGCATTTAATACTAAGGGACGTGCTGTGCTTGTTGACAGAATAATCCATGACATTGTCAATGATGAGGCTGCGGATAGGTGGGGGTTGTTCTCTTAAGTGACTCTTGCAGTTTGGCGTAGGGGTGGGGGAGAGTTTTCTAAGCTTGAGTTTCAAGGCAAGATGTGTCGCTTTGATTGAGTCTATACGTCGTAGTTTAGTGCTGGATAAGGGAGCGATTTGTCTAAGTTTGAATTTCAAGGAAAGATGTGTCTCTTTAGTTTGGTCTGTCCTTGTTAGTTTAGTGTAGGAGTGGGAGGAGGGTGGACTGTCTAAGCGAGTGTATTCAGAGAACTAGACAAATACCTACTAGAAGGAAGGAGGACTGTCTAAGTTGGTGTTTCCAGAGAACTAGACAAATACCAACTAGAACAGTGGTTCTCAACCTTTTTAGACCCGTGCCCACTTCATTCTTTATTCTTCAACATGTGAATAGGTACAATTATCTCGGAACAGTAATAACATCTGATGGGAGATGCCTTGAAGATATTATAACAAGAAACGCCATGGCGAAAGTAGCCGTTAGCAAGATGAAAAACATACTGACCAATAAAAAGATGGCAATTGAAACGAGAAAAAGAGTGTTGAGATGCTACATAGAACCTGTACTCTTATATGGATGTGAAGCTTGGACTATGAGCAGTCAGGCTGAAAAACATCTGATGGCTGTAGAAATGTGGTTTCTGAGGAAAATGCAAAGAATACCATGGACGGTCAGAAAGACCAATGAACAAGTCCTTCAAGAAACAAATGAAGATCGTAAACTGATTAGAGACATTAGACGTAGACAGCCACAATTTTTTGGGCATGTTATGAGAAGAAATGATTTGGAGAACTTGGTGACAACTGGTAAGATCGAGGGGAACAGACCAAGGGGAAGACCTAGAAGCAAGTACCTGGATGGCTTGGCCTTTTGGCATGGTCGAGACAGAAACACGGAGCTGATCCACGACTCTGGTGATCGAGTGAGATGGCAGAACATGACCGCCCACGCTTACCGGCATGGCACATGATGGATGGATTGCCCCCCCCCCCCACCCCCTTCACCATATATTCAGAACGTCATTCCCCCCTTTCGTATTCCCTATCTAAAAATCCCGCCCCTGCTCCTACACAGTCAGTTAGTTAGTTAGTTAGTCGCAGTTCCAACTTCACAGCAACGGGTCGTCCCCATTATGCTTCGTTCCTGTGCCAGTGAATATCATACAAAACGCTCCCCACTGCCCAATGTGAAAAGTGGAAAAGACAGGAGTCTCGACAAACAACAGCCCGCACAGATGCACTGTGCTTAATGCCGCCGCCAGAATGTCAACACAATAGTCCCCCACAAAACACCCAGTTCATTTCTTATGGAATCTGCAGCCATTTTCCCATCTGGATGTTTCCTAGATGTTCACCCACACAGTCCACGAAATACAGTTCATCGTCGATGGCAGTGGCAGTCAACCAGAAGCTCAGCAGCCACGCATTTCTGCATAAGGCAAAAACCGGTCAACTCTGGGACATAGCCATCTGCCATCACTCCGAACATGCAGTCACATTCCAAAACTCACAGCTCACAGTGTCGCGCAACGCACTCACTCAGTAGCAGGGCGATGGAACCATCAAGCCTCCTTAGTCGCCTCTTACGACATGCGTGGTAGGCTGCAGTGTTGCTATTCTTTGCTTCCCTTATGGGCCCCGGCCTACACAGTATACGTAATAATGGAAGCTACATTTAATAGCATATACTAAAACAAGTCTAGACGTCCACATAAAACGTGATTTGTGAGTCTACTTACTTTATAAATTGAATTTTAGAAGGGTGAGACGAACAGAACCGTACAGTATGAAGGGAAAAACAATATCAAGTAATCGGTTATTGTATTAACGCGATCTTGAAATAATCTTAATTTCCCCCCCCCCCTCCCCCCTCCCCCGGAAGCTCTAAAACCACTGTACTAGAAGGAAGAAGTACTATCTAAGCTGGACCGGCAACCAGCAGGACAGCGGGGATGTATTTCTTTGTAGATGTTTGTAGCCTAAACACCAGTAAAACAATTTGATAGTTTTTATAAACACATCAGTAAATCATTCTGATATTTATTATACACGTCAGTAAAATACTTTGATATTTATTATACCCACAAGTATAACATTTTGATGGTTATTATTCACATAAGTATAACATTGTGATGGTTAGTATACACACAAGTGTAACATTTTGATGGTTATTATATACACAAGTATAACATTGTGATGGTTATTATACACACAAGTATAACATTGTGATGGTTATTATATACACAAGTATAACATTGTGATGGTTATTATACACACAAGTATAACATTGTGATGGTTATTATACACACAAGTATAACATTGTGATGGTTATTATACACACAAGTATAACATTGTGATGGTTATTATACACACAAGTATAACATTGTGATGGTTATTATATACACAAGTATAACATTGCGATGGTTATTATACACACAAGTATAACATTGTGATGGTTATTATACACACAAGTATAACATTGTGATGGTTATTATACACACAAGTATAACATATAGATGGTTATTATACACACAAGTATAACATATTGATGGTTATTATACACACAAGTATAACATTGTGATGGTTAGTATACACACAAGTATAACATTTTGATTGTTATTATACACACAAGTATAACATTGTGATGGTTATTATACACACAAGTATAACATTGTGATGGTTATTATACACACAAGTATAACATTGTGATGGTTATTATATACACAAGTATAACATTGTGATGGTTATTATACACACAAGTATAACATTTTGATGGTTATTATACATACAAGTATAACATTGTGATGGTTATTATACACACAAGTATAACATTTTGATGGTTATTATACGATCACGCTTGCCTGGCCACCTGGTGGTCATTTGTTTAAATCCACCACAGGTCGGGATTGTGTTCTAATTGAGGTGGTCTCTGAGGTTGTCCAGGTCTGACAAGGGTACCATTAAATGCTCAGGGATGAGACGCGGTCAGCAGGACACTATCAACATCAGCAATCGAATGCCTATTAGTTTATGACAATATTGGGAGAGCACCACGAACCCAGTAATTCTCAAGGCGGGGATGAAAGTCCTTTTGCCTTACTCCAGGAAGGCAGCCCGAGAAGTTTCTAGAAGCTCTTCAATACAGCATGGGTAGATATCAGCACATTTTCTGGAGAATGGGAGCTGTGGCGAAGTATGATCACCCACGCCAGTTGAAACAGGCCCACGATGATGATGATGATGATTATAATGATAATGATGAAAATGATAATGATGATAATGATGATGATGATGATGATGATGATGATGGTGGTGATGATGATAATGATGATGATAATGATGATAATGATTATGATGATAATTATAACAATGATGATGATAATGATGATGATATGATAATGATAATGATAAAGAACGAATGAACGAACTTTATTTTCAAAAGGTAACAAACTGGGCACGCAGACCCGTCTTACATTCGGCCCTTTCAATCACTCATCTTTCGTTCATTGTGCATAATGCATTCACATCGAAGAAAACAAATATTGTCAAATGAATGTTGTAGACATATAAAATGCATATTCCATGTTATGAGATGTTAATTAGTTAGATAGTTAATTAGTTCGTTAGTTAGTTAGTTAGATAGTTAGTTCGTTAGTTAGTTAGTTAATTAGTTAGTTAGTTAGATAGTTAGTTAGTTAGTTAGTTAGTTAGTTAGTTAGTTAGATAGTTAATTCGTTAGTTAGTTAGTTAATTAGTTAGTTAGTTAGTTAGATAGTTAGTTCGTTAGTTAGTTAGTTAATTAGTTAGTTAGTTAATTAGTTAGTTAGTTAGTTAAATAGTTAGTTCGTTAGTTAGTTAGTTAGTTAATTAGTTAGTTAGATAGTTAGATAGTTAGATAGTTAGTTAGTTAGTTAATTAGTTAGTTAGTTAGTTAGTTAATTAGTTAGTTAGTTAGTTAGTTAATTAGTTAGTTAGTTAGTTAGATAGTTAGTTCGTTAGTTAGTTAGTTAGTTAATTAGTTAGTTAGATAGTTAGATAGTTAGATAGTTAGTTAGTTAGTTAGTTAATTAGTTAGTTAGTTAGTTAGTTAGTTAGTTAGTTCGTTAGTTAGTTAGTTAATTAGTTAGTTAGTTAGATAGTTAGTTAGTTAGTTAGTTAGTTAATTAGTTAGTTAGTTAGTTAGATAGTTAGTTCGTTAGTTAGTTAGTTAGTTAGTTAGATAGATAGTTAGTTCGTTCGTTAGTTAGTTAGTTAGTTAGATAGTTAGTTCGTTAGTTAGTTAATTAGTTAGTTAGTTACATAGTTAGTTCGTTAGTTAGTTAGTTAATTAGTTAGTTAGATAGTTAGTTAGTTAGTAAGTTAGTTAGTTAATTAGTTAGTTAGTTAGTTAGTTAGTTAGATAGTTAGTTCGTTAGTTAGTTAGTTAGTTAATTAGTTAGTTAGTTAGTTAGATAGTTAGTTCGTTAGTTAGTTAGTTAGTTAATTAGTTAGTTAGATAGTTAGATAGTTAGTTAGTTAGTTAATTAGTTAGTTAGTTAGTTAGTTAGTTAGTTAATTAGTTAGTTAGTTAGTTAGATAGTTAGTTCGTTAGTTAGTTAATTAGTTAGTTAGTTAGTTAGATAGTTCGTTCGTTAGTTAGTTAGTTAATTAGTTAGTTAGATAGTTAGTTAGTTAGTTAGTTAGTTAGTTAGTTAATTAGTTAGTTAGTTAGTTAGTTAGTTAATTAGTTAGTTAGTTAGTTAGATAGTTATTTCGTTAGTTAGTTAGTTAATTAGTTAGTTAGATAGTTAGTTAGTTAATTAGTTAGTTAGTTAGTTAGTTAGTTAATTAGTTAGTTAGTTAGTTAAATAGTTAGTTCGTTAGTTAGTTAGTTAGTTAATTAGTTAGTTAGTTAGTTAGATAGTTAGTTAGTTAGTTAGACAGTTAGTTAGTTATTTAGTTAGATAGTTACTTAGACCATTCAGTCCATAAGTGCTCGGATCCCCTCCTCAGTAAATCCCGCAGCGTGTAGCGGCTAACGACACCAGTTCTGTGTTTGTTTATTACTCGTCTTTGGCTTCCTGCGTAGTGTTCTTGTTTGGCCACACCTCTTTTAACTTGCTGTTCTAGCAGCCTGACCATGGTTGAAGATTCCCAGTTATCGCTTGGTTCTCGTAAACGACTTACTTCTGGTAGAGCATTCAGAATGTCTGCCTGGTCCATGGCTCGTCCGCCTTCCACAGTAACCCTACCTGCAAGCCTGTCAGCCTGCTCATTCCCATGTACACCCGCATGCCCTGGCACGAAGATGAAACTAATCTTTGCCAGCCGAGACCGCTCCAGAGACAGCAGCCACTCCCTTCGTACGAACGCCATCTCTATCATTCTGAGCATACCCATTGAGTCACTAAGGACACAAGCCCGATTGAATGTCTATGTCTCGAGCCATGTTATTGCTTTACTTACTGTCATGACTTCCATAGTCAGGCTGCACGTGGTCAAAGCATAAGCGCCAGACTCTTCCTTCACAGTTTTCCGTAAAGGCCCATGAACTTCTCACTCCTCGGACGACCGACCGATGACATCACCATCCTCTAAAGAATTCTCGAAGATCAGAGCCTGTACTTCCGCCTCCTTATGAGTACTAGATGTCTGCATTTCACATGTTATGAGACACAACTCCCACCCATCCGCACATCCCCCATCCACCCACACATACCCCACCCAACGACACACACCTCCATGTAAACATACATACCCCCACCCAGCAACCGATCCCCAACCCACACGTGCCACACCAACACACTTCCCCACCTACACACATCTCCTCACCCACCACACATCCCCCCACACACACATGTCACCAACCCCCCCCCCCCCCCCACACACACACACATCCAGGCACACATATTGCACCAACTGAAGATGATGATGATAATAATAATAATGATGATGATTATAATGATGATGGTAATGATCATAATGATGATGATCATGATGAAGATGATGATGATGATTTATAAACTGATCATCCCAATGACTCACCAACAGCAACGTCTCATAGGGAGCACTGTAGTTGTGGTCGGAGCAGTGGCCCATGCCGTCCGGCGCCGCGGGTACTGAGGAGGAGAGAAACAGCAACGGGTCGTCATCATCCGACGATGACGTCGTTGTGGAGAAGGTGTCCAGCGACATTGTGGGTCAAGTCATCTGAGGGTGGAAGAGGAAGAAAGATCAGATCATACCTCATTACATCACCACTACCACTACCACGACCACCACAAACACATCCACCACCACCACCACCACAACTACACTACTACCACTATCATTACTACTACTACAATTACTACTACTACTACTACTACTACTACTACTACTACTACTACTACTACTACTACTACTACTACTACTACTACTACTACTACTACGACTACTACTACCACTACTACTACTACTACTACTACTACTACTACTACTACTACTACTACTACTACTACTACTACTACTACTACTACTACTACTACTACTACTACTACTACTACTACTACTACTACTACTACTATTACTGCTACTACTACTACTACTACTACTACTACTACTACTTCTACACATACAATGACACCCCAATTACGATTGTAACAGGGTTTAAATTGTTCTAATTTTGTATTTTGTTTCTTTAACGATTGTTATGGTGTGTGTCTTGGGATAAATCGTATAGAAACTGTAAAACTGTGACCACATCAAAATATAAGAAACTGAAATACTATGAACACGTCAAAATATAGAAAATGAAATACTATGGTAACGTCAAAATACAAAAGCTTAAGTATTATATTTTGTTGTTGTTGTTCGCATATCCTTTACAGGACATCGCTGTCAACATCAGCATCTTTCAGCTGATTGTTGATTTCTTGGCAAGATTACACTCAGTAGTTTGCCACTGCTTTATGAGTGACCGGCTCACATACCCCTTAATTTACCGACGCGGAGAGAACCGTTTCGTTACTCATGAGAGTATACCGGATTACGGAGAAAGTCGTGTAAAAACTAGACCAGGGAAACCGGCTGAAATACTATAGTCACGTAAAAATGTAGAAACTGAAATATTATACTATCTTATAAATCACGCCAAATTTCACACAGATTTAGAAAGAGTATCGATGGAAGACAATCATCTCGTCTTCTTTTTCTACTTCTGTCTGTGTCTGCATCTGCTTCTGATTCATTATCATCATTTCCTCCTTCTCATCCTTTGTCTCCTTTTCTCCCTGCCAGGATGTGACTGAACTATCTGAATGAGCTACTATCGATACTTGTGTAGCAACACTTCTCGTGTCCAACAGAGGATGATTCATTCTTCTCTTCTTCTCCAGTCAGAACCCTGGTCATCTCGCAGCACCTGAATATATCATGGTTGCTCAATCATACGTCATAAACCTCACCCACTCGAACTCCAGTTAACTCGAACAAGAGTGAACACAAAGACTGTTATAAGTTTTCTACGTATAATATACACAATCACATAATCAAAGAAACCATCACTTATTCGACAGTCACATCACATTACACTACATCACAGATTAAATGCGTGGCTCAATGTAGAGCCATAACGCTGTCTACTTTTCACCATCTCCACACAGGGCGCTGGATCAACCCCGACTAACTTGTCCCGAGCTCACTTCCTATCACCTGGGAAGTGAGTTCCAACGTTTTTCACGTTGTGTGGAAAGCCCCTGCTTTCCACGTTCTCGTGTTCAATTCTCAACACAGTCGTAACCTGTACTCTGTGACCTAGGCTATAACTGAACCATGCCACGACGTCGTCAGGCTCATGGCATTCCCCCCTTCCACGGGCAAAAATTGAGAATCAATTTTTGAAATATCCAATTTTCAGTTATGTAAGCAATATGAATGTAGTTCTAATTCTAATTTAACTATCTGTCGTCTTTCCATAAACCTTGTTAAGTTCTTGTCACTCTGAAATATACAACTAGTTAATTATTCTCATCAACATATAAAGTACATCCAACTGCATACCTCTATTCTGTCCTACACCCTTTAATCCAAATTTCTGTATAACAATATCAATGTAAATGTTCTTTATAGCATCGAATCAAGTTTTCTACACTCAAGTTCTATTATGTTTCTAAATGAACCCTCAGTTTCTAATTTGACTCCGAGCATCAATAGTTCCATTCTATCAATGCTGTGCAGTTATATATTGTGACATGTTGTTATTGTTTAGTTAGAGTTAGATATGTAATTGTGAATTTGTTTATGTGATAGTAACCTAACGAATGCATATAACATTACTTGGTAGTAGCATTAGGTAATAATTGGAGTACGGCCTACGTTAGGAAACAACTATAATTATTGAACAATTTACTAGTTAGTATAAGAGTTAAGTAGTACTTCGGGAGGAAACCAATATATTAACGAAAATTATACGATAATAAGATGATAGTAATAATTAGTGAACGATACGGTAGAAGATTTTACGGTTATGTTATTATAATTAATTTTGGTTTTGGTAAGTATGAGCCCTGTCGTGGACTGTTATAATGTCCTGACAGCAGGAGATTGAATCAATCATTATTGGAATTTATAGGTTACAGTTATGCATGATTTATGAATTTTGTTATAATTTTAGTAATTATTTTGTTTGGTTCTTAATGATTTATTGCATGCAGAAGTTTCGTTAATTTAAATCATCATAATTTTTTGCATGCAGGTTTGAGGATAATATTATTATTCTTCTGCAAGTATTTTATTGATTATTTAAAATAGAATGGGCAATTGTTTGTCCAGTGGAAAATTAATAGATAGTGAATTAACACCTGGCGAAGTGAATTTCGCATGAGTGAGTTTGTTTACAACTGGAGACGTGCATTGCCGGCGCGGTTCGTGGGTAATCTTTCTGTGCCGACAAGAGCATTTCTCAAGAATGTGTTTCGCATCGTGTAGAGCAGCCTTCCGGCATATGGCATGGGTAATGGTTATGTGGCGGGGGACTTGCTATCCAGGGTGTTGGGCATAGGTGATTGTAGGTTCAACTAACTGTTGTTGTGTCTATGGGTAAATGAGACACAGCAGAGTGTCGTTGAGGTAAAGTGTGATTTAGAAATAAAAATAGCTTACAATTGATAACAGCATGTGAGGTTGTGTTGTATCAGCACCTAACCGGTGTCGCGTCTCGGGGTTATGATACGCGACATTGTTTTGGCTATGGTGGAACATAATTTCTAAGCATTTAGTTTATATTTTCCACTGTATAAATTTCTTTGAAGTTGAGTTTGCGGCATGCAGAAATTATTTTGAGTTAACATCATCATTCTTGCATGCTATAGTGTAATATTGCTAGTTTTCTGTTCTAAGCAAGTATACTTTCAGATACAGTCAAGGGTACATAGAGACAAGATATCAAGTAAAGAGGTACAGTGTGGGCTGACCGCAGGTCCGTGATTTGATGGATCTGTCATACCATATGATACCAAGAGTAGGGTACAATCTCTGAGGTAAGGATTAGTAGCACCGTATACGAATCTCTGCAGAATAAGAAGGAAAGCAATAAATCAACATGAAGACAGTTGTTGATAGATTTGCAGAGAATATGATCAAACTAGTGGGAAGATTTTCCTATTGACTAATATAATAGGTGGTGCCTAAAAGGTAAAGCAAGAGAGTTAATGATGATAGCAAAGACACTAATGTAGTTAACAAGAGAGACATCATCTTCATGGGGTTGATATGATGATTTGGACATAGGTGTAAGATAGCAGTCAACATTGCACCCAGAAATAAAAGTGGAGGTTAAGATGTTGTTTTTGACTGTTGGAGACTATAACTTGGTTATCGAATGGCTGTTAGTGGACGAGGAATCATGTGATAAGTCGTATAAAGTTTACGCAGCATGCTCGGCTACAGAATTCGGTACAATAGGATTCAGCACTTAAAAGTGATATCATATAGCGTTCATAGATATTAAGGCTATGCATTTGTTGTTGGCTTGGATTCATTTTGTGTTCAGAACATTGACAATTCCAAGTAATTGTTATTTATTGATGCAGTGAATCCCGGACGAGCCGCCAAGTGCCATGATGTGACTGAACTATCTGAATGAGCTACTATCGATACTTGTGTAGCAACACTTCTCGTGTCCAACAGGGGATGATTCATTCTTCTCTTCTTCTCCAGTCAGAACCCTGGTCATCTCGCAGCACCTGAATATATCATGGTTGCTCAATCATACGTCATAAACCTCACCCACTCGAACTCCAGTTAACTCGAACAAGAGTGAACACAAAGACTGTTATAAGTTTTCTACGTATAATATACACAATCACATAATCAAAGAAACCATCACTTATTCGACAGTCACATCACATTACACTACATCACAGATTAAATGCGTGGCTCAATGTAGAGCCATAACGCTGTCTACTTTTCACCATCTCCACACAGGACGCTGGATCAACCCCGACTAACTTGTCCCGAGCTCACTTCCTATCACCTGGGAAGTGAGTTCCAACGTTTTTCACGTTGTGTGGAAAGCCCCTGCTTTCCACGTTCTCGTGTTCAATTCTCAACACAGTCGTAACCTGTACTCTGTGACCTAGGCTATAACTGAACCATGCCATGACGTCGTCAGGCTCATGGCACTCCCCTTCCTTCTCCTCTTCCTCCTTTTTCTCTTTCTCCTTACCTCTTCCTCCTTTTTCTCCATATTCTGCTCCTCCTACTTCATTTCTTCTTCTTCTACATTTTCTTCATCGACTTCTTCCACATATTCCTTCTTCTTCTTGTTTGTGCCAGTATGACTCCTGGCAGAGCATAGGCCCACAAATACACCCCAAGCCCTTGTTAGGCCAGTCCACACTTGGTTGGGTGCTGGATGACTTCCGTCCCACGGTCTGAGATGGTTATTATAATACCAACCCACCTTACTGGTCTTTTACGACATTATCGAGAGGTCTACAGTGTTAATGTCCTTCACTTTGCCTCTGGGGCCCTTGTAACACTGGGAAGAATGAACTGCAAGTTTCATGGATATCGAGACAAGAAGAGATCCCACGAATGGAAGGTAAGTTTCATGGGCATCGAGACAAGAAGAAAAAACATTAATGGAATGTAGGGTTCATACGCATCGAGACAGGAAGAAAAAACATTAATGGATTGTAGGGTTCATAGGCATCGAGACAAGAAGAAAAAACATTAATGGAATGTAGGGTTCATAGGCATCGAGACAAGAAGAAAAAAAATTAATGGAATGTAGGGTTCATGGGCATCGAGACAAGAAGAAAAAACATTAATGGAATGTAGGGTTTATGGACATCGAGACAAGAAGAAAAAACATTAATGGAATGTAGGGTTCATGGGCATCGAGACAAGAAGAAAAACATTAATGGAATGTAGGGTTCATGGGCATCGAGACAAGAAGAAAAAACATTAATGGAATGTAGGGTTCATGGGCATCGAGACAAGAAGAAAAAACATTAATGGAATGTAGGGTTCATGGGCATCGAGACAAGAAGAAAAAACATTAATGGAATGTAGGGTTCATGGGCATCGAGACAAGAAGAAAAAACATTAATGGAATGTAGGGTTCATGGGCATCGAGACAAGAAGAAAAAACATTAATGGAATGTAGGGTTCATGGGCATCGAGACAAGAAGAAAAAACATTAATGGAATGTAGGGTTCATGGGCATCGAGACAAGAAGAAAAAACATGAATGGAATGTAGGGTTCATGGACAACGAGACAAGAAGAAACATTAATGGAATGTAGGGTTCATGGGCATCGAGACAAGAAGAAAAAACATGAATGGAATGTAGGGTTCTTGGACAACGAGACAAGAAGAAACATTAATGGAATGTAGGGTTCATACGCATCGAGACAAGAAGAAACCATAAGAAGGGCAATGGAAGATACGAAGGTACAATATCTATGTAAGCAGGTTAGTGTTGAGTATCAGTGAGTTCCTGTAAATAGAACTAGGTCCCGCTTGTCAACAACAAGCACCTAGGTACGGATAGAATTGATGGAAAATCTCAAACTGACTGTGAGCTCTTATTAAATGTTATTGCTTATCAAAATCTTCAGCATGGCCGTTATCTTCAAAGTCATTTACCTTGCGGTTCCAGCGTTGAACATTTGTTCATTTTGCTTTTACGATTGTTGTGTCGAGCCAGACATTTAAGTGACATACTATTTGCTCAGTTGCGTTTAACAGTTATCAACACGCCGGACGTTTAGTATGGCAGCCTTGGGTGCATCGTTTTCCGGGAGTGCCAAAAAGAAATATTACTAACTAGCCACTCATTCACATCCGCCATTTGCCACTTATTTGCACTGGCCAGGAAACCATCGGAACCCAATCACAAAAGTAATTATCTACATATTTGTTAGTCAAGTCAGAAATCGTGTCTACCACCAGTCTGCATCAAGTTTATATAGACAGGAAACATACCATTTACACGTGGATATAGGTACTAGAGGAGATATAGAGATGGAACATACACAGTGAACTGTCCCTCCACACCCTTGCTTCCCTCAACATAATCTCTTCAGGACATTTTCCCTCACCGACACTTCCCTCCACAAGATTCCCGCACGTCATTTTCACTGTTTTACCACTTGCTACACGTGACATTTATGATGCCATTAACTGGAAAGTAAACATGCTCATGGATCTTACGTCGTACACATTGTGTTGAATCAAGCATTTATCAACGTCATTCCAGTAATCAAGGTCGTCACTGGGACACTGTCGCTGGCTGTTAGAGACGTTGAAGCAGCATTTCGTTTATCACGGTGCCATTTCAATATATTAGACGGACACCTCACCTGCATATAATCAACGCAACGAGTTTTCTGCACAGAATGTCGAATTATTCAACGTCAACGCTTCACACTGGACATTATAGATGCTATGGATTATGCACTGATCTGGAAAGGTATATGAACTCAAATGCCGATATGGATGTGTGACATTATAGACTTGACCTCCATCGACGCTTCCTTCCATCGTCAGTCTTTGGGAAATCTAGATTTTATTGAGACGCTCATCTGGACATTGTTCACAGGATCTTTCATGAAGAGGTACCTACATTTCGAACGACACTTCTAAGCGGACATCATCACACACATCAGTCAACTTATTCTGGACTTTAAATACGCAACTACATTTAGTCACTGCGGGTATCATACATTCAGATACCCACTTCAACTGGTCAACCAGGATTTATCTCGTTAAGGCCAGTACATTTGCTGTTTGTTGTTATATAACTGTGGTCTGTTTGGGTGTCTAGTATATAACATATTTTTTCTTCCGATAGCCGACTCCGTAGTTGTTTAACAAAGCGGGAGATGGGAGCGCTATCTGAATGTCACATGAGTTTATTTCTCTGACATTCAGACACGTTATTTACTGACGGCTTGGCAGCTTGTGACAAATGTATTTTTGTGGCGAACTTGCGATTCGTTGGTAGTATATTAATTTTTTCGCGTTGTACCGTTAGGCATTTGCATTCCTTATTCTATCACGTCTCCTTATTTATATGTGATTAAATATTATGTAGGTATGTCACTTCGCTGTTCGTTATCGTAATAGCGTCATTGTTGTGTCAGTATATTCTTTATATTGAATATATATATTTTTTTTTTACAAATTTCTAGTGCTTACATTTTGTAACGGTTAGGACGTTATCTATCTCGCGCCGAGTTGCTATTCTTCTCGCGTGTTTATACTCTTCTATATGATTGATTTCGAGTTGACTTGTCGTTCAACTTGCGTATATATTTGGATACGCTTGTTATTGTCTGCCTACGCATTCTATCGGCCGTGCGTCGCATATCTGCTATTGTAGCGGCATAATTTACAGATCATTAAGACAACATGTCAACACTTCAAGACTTCATGGACATGGGTGAAAAGTCTGGTTTGACTGGTGCAGACCTCAGGAATTGGGCAAAGCAAGAATTGAAAGATTTCAGACACAGCAACGTGAAGAGAGGGCTGAAAAATTGGCAGCAGAGAAAGAAGCAAAACAACTTCAAGCTACACATGAACGAGAGTTAAAAGAAAAAGAGATGGCTTTGGAACGTGAGAAAATTGCCGCTAGGGAAAAGGAATTAACTCTGGAACGGGAGAGGATAGCAGCTGAAAAAGAGATGAAAGATAAGCAACTGGCATTTGAGAAAGAAAAACTTTTGGCCGAACAACTTCTTAAGGACAAGGAAGTTGAAGGTAATTTGAAAGTCAAGTCATTGGAAATGGATCGTGAAGCTGAGATTGAACGAGAAAGAATTCAAGCAAAACATAATGATCCAGTGAAGAAGTATCAACGTCTTTTTCGCAATTTCCAGCAAGGTGATTCTGTCAGTTCTTGGATTACCAATTTTGAGGTGCTCGTAAAGTACTACAAGGTACCGGAACAAGACGTACCGATTCTGTTCCACAGGCATCTCGCATTGGAGCCTTTAAAGGTACTCGTGTTAATACCTGAGGACTTACGTACTAACTACAAATACATGAGAGATCGTGTTTTGGCACACTTTAGTTTAGATGAATCGGGCTTACGTACTAAGTTTAAAACACTCACTCCTAAATCTAACCAAACTTTCCCTGACTTTGTTTCTGAATTAACCTCATCTTTTGATAAATGGACTAAAGCCGCTGATATTGGGTCTGACTACAATAAAATTCGAGACTTAATAATTAGAGATAGACTACTATCTGCGGTACCAGAGGCCATGTCTATATTTCTAGTGGAGAATAAATGCAAAGATCTTAAGGAAATGGAAACGAGGGGGAGAATCATATTTCAATGCACACCGTGACATATTTGCGGAATGCACACAACCTGAACTGGTAATAGGGGCTAGTGCTAGAATTCAAAATAACAGAGGTAATGGTAAGTTCAAGAAATTCTCTAATAGAAACAGGGGACCTTACCAGAACACAAACAGAGATTCTGACAGACCTAGAAAGGGTCACTTCACACGATGTCAATATTGTAAACTCTCACACGGTGCTTTGGAAATGTGTGACCAACATCCTGGTTATCCTGCGAACCTAAGAGACATCACATCTAAGAAAAAGAGTAAGTATGACTCCTACAAGAAGAGTGTTAAATGTTATTCTTTTCGGGTGTATGGACACAGAAGCCGGTCGTGCGCGATGAGAAACACTTGGAAGGAGGCGAATACTGCATACATGTTCTCCAGCAGCGATTCTGACGACTTAGAGGACACACATGCGGCTATTATTCAGACTTACAACGACACATTAGATAAGACTGAGAAAGACATTCCTGATGACGAATGCCTAGCGACCATTCAAGAGGCCAATGCGGCTGACATACAGAATGGCACACTTAAAGCTCACCAAGCTTGGGTGAACAGGGAACCTACTACATGCGTTCGTGATACAGGCGCATCTATTATTGGGGTAGACCAAAAGCTCATAAGAGAGCAAGACTACACAGGCAAAACTGTAGGCTGCGGAACTTTCGGCAGCACAGTTGAAAGGTATAAAATCGCCACAATCACGATAAAATCTCCATACTTTAAAGGCACAGTAAATGCAGCAGTACTTCCGAATCCTTGTGCCGGGTTACTCATTGGGAACGTACCCAATGCAAATGATCGCACTCATGAAGAGGCAATTGAATGGGAGATTGAAAACACGCCAACAAATGCTGTCACAAGAGCACAAGTGCATCGTCAAGAAGAAGAAGATAAGGACAATTCTTCATCTTCTCAGACTGATAGTGACAAGATTCAGAATACTATAACACTGACTGCGGACTTAGCTACGGAACAACAACAAGATTCTTCTCTTAAAATCTGTTTTAATAACATGAACAATCCTTTGAAACAAGCTAAAAATGGTGATTGGAAATTTGTGTTAGACAATAATATTTTGTACAGACATTACAACAGAGGTTCAACATTGTGTCTACAAACAGTACTACCAACCAAATATCGTAGCGAAGCACTGAAGTTGGCACATGATTCGCCATTTGCGGGGCATATGAGCATTGCTAAGACTACTCATAGGTTGTTAGCACAATTTTATTGGCCTGGTTACGCAAAAGATATCACAAATCATGTTCGTTCGTGTTAATTGTGCCAAAGAACCACACAAAAAGGCAAACACCCTACAGCTCATGTTCATAAAACTGATTTGGCATCACGCCCATTTCAAAAGATTGCTGTGGATATTGTGGGTCCACTTAACACAATTACTGATCGTGGTAATCGATTTATCTTAACCATGATTGATTTATGTACTCGTTGGCCGGAGGCTATACCGCTCAAACACATCACTAGTAGATCGAATCCTAGATTCATTTTTATTGATTTTCAGTAGGATAGGATTTCCATTATACATTTTATCAGACAGAGGTAGTCAGTTTATATCTGTGGCTACCCAAGCAGCGATGAAAGTGCTGGGTATTCCACAGGTGTTTAGTTCACCGTGGCACCCAATGACGAATGGGGTAAATGAAAATTACAACGGGGTCCTTAAACGAACCCTAGCAAAAGTTGCGGCTGAACGTCCGAAAGACTGGGACATTCTATTGCCTGCAGTATTATTTGCGTACCGGAAGGTACCACAAGCTAGTACTGGTTTTTCTCCATTTGAGCTCGTGTACGGAGCCAATCCTCGTGGTCCATTGATGCTATACAATGACATGCTGACTAACAAAACATATGACCACCCTCAAAGAGAAGCGTATGAAATGGTTACGCAGTTGCGACATAAAATCATGACAGCTTGTCAAATTGCTAAATCAGCACTTGAGAAGGCAGGGGAAAATATAGGCAATACGACAATAGAAAGGCCAAGACAATAGTCTTGAAAGAAGAAGACAACGTGTTACTGTTACTTCCCGACCCTTGGGATTGTCTTGTTACTTCGTGGCAGGGTCCATTTAGAGTCATCAGAAAGGTTAGCGACGTCGATTATGTCATTGAGGTAAAAGGAAAAAATAAAATTTTCCTCATTAATATGCTAAAACCTTATGTTACACGTGACACTGATACTCCGTATGATAACCAACAAATACCACATAGAGTTGCAGCAGCTTGCTGGGTTATCAACGAACAACAAGAAGACGCTATTACACAACAAATACCAACGCCAACAGTTAACAGTGATATGGATTGGCAAGCAATACAAATTAATAACAAATTATCACCACAAGATAAAGATAAACTTATTTCAGCTATACAAGAGTTTGGCACAATCTTTTCTGATAAACCTGGACAAACATCACTTATTAAACACAAAATTACTTTACTATCTGATATTCCAGTAAAGGTGAAACCATATCCTATCCCTCTACATTATCTGGATAAGATTACAGCAGAAATATCTGAACTTGATCAAAATGGTATAATTAGGAAGTCCATTTCAAATTATTGTTCTCCGGTAGTCATTGTGAAGAAAAAAGATGGTTCACTACATTTGTGTGTAGATAACAGGAAAGTGAATGCGTTAACACTCCTCGATGCTGAACCAATGCCAAATATCGATGAACTAATTGAAGGCATGGCAAACTCTAAGCTATTTTCCAAGATTGATCTTACTAAAGGATATTGGCAAATCCCCATGGATGAAGATTCCATGCATATTACAGCATTTAGTACTCCTTTGTACGAATGGGCATATCTTCCATTCAGGTTACAAAATGCAACAAGCACATTCATGTGTATGATGAGAAAATTACTACACGGTATTTCTAATGTTGCTACATATATGGATGATATCTGTATCCATACTTCTGACATTGACACACATGTTAAGATATTAAAACAAGTATTTCAGAGAATACAACAACATGGTCTGAAAGCAAAACCTAGCAAAATAGAAATAGGTTTCACTGAAATACAATTCCTTGGTCATAGAATTTCTGACGGATTCCGTAAAACTGATCCACAAGTAGTTACCAAGATCTTAAATATTAAACCACCTACCACTAAGAAAGAACTTCGAAGTCTGTTGGGTCTCATTAATTACTATCAGAAATTTATTCCTAACTTTCCTGATATGACGGCAACATTTTCTGAACTTCTAAAAAAAAGGTCAACCAACGAAAATTATCTGGACAGGTGATCATGATAAATTATTACAACAGATCAAAACTCTGTTCAGCACATATCCTATTCTTAAATTGCCTGATATCTCTAAAGATTTCGTTTTACAAAAAGACGCTAGTTTTCATGCAATTTCAGCTGTTTTACTTCAAATACATGATGGTAAATTGCATCCTATTCTGTACTTCAGTAAGAAACTATCAGATACTCAGAGAAATTATGCAATTACCGAACTGGAAGCTTTAGCGTTAATTGAGAGCATTGATAAGTTTTCTAGATACCTTCTTGGGAGAAAATTCCTAGTTCTTTCTGACAATAAACCATTGCAGATCTTTAAATCTGGTCATCCAAAGAAATCCAGAATTCATAGATGGTCACTTCTGTTACAGGACTATGAATTTGATATCTGTCACATTCCAGGCAAAGACAATAATTTGGCATATCTTCTTAGTCGTCTCTCTAAAAAAAATTATGTATGTTATATTCTCTTACTAATTGTCTGCGTTCGTATTTGGATTTTCGTTAGGCTAATTAACATATATTGCATACATTCACCCAGGTAGATTACTGTTGAAAAACAACAAATTGCGAATTATGTTAAATTTGTTAGTGTTATTCGGATATGTACATGGTTTGTTTAATTCGTTCTTTGGCAGGGATATTGTTCGCCATGACGAAGTGACACTGCACAGTCGAGTGCGATTGACCATGTGCGCTGTAATTGACGAACTATACCTGAACACTTCTGGATTATCGGAAATCGTTTGTATTTCTAAAATAATGTTATGTCATATTATTACGGCATATTCGCGGTAAACATTGATAGTTATAGTTCTATTTCGTGGATCGAAACCTGACTCTTGATGAGAGTATAAGTGTTGAACAATGATACAGTCGATGATAATGGACACGGTTGTCGCGAAGCGGCATATGTACCAACATTGTACCCTTGTGCCATGACAATTCATCGCTATAATGAAGTGCGTGACTGTATAATTAGTCATTGGTTACTACTTGAGTAACATTATTCAACATAAGTTGTACAATTAATTAACTAATTATTAATTTATTCCTAATGCTCAGCATAAAATTATATATATATATTATTTTCACATAATTTCAGTTCATAGAGTTAAGTAGTTACATATTCTTATTAGTTAGTTAGTTAGTTAGTCGACAGATCATCCTCATTGCACATCGAACCATTCAGTCCATAAGTGCTCGGATCCCCTCCTCAGCAAATCACGCAAAGTGTAGCGGCTAACGACGCCAGTTCTGTGTTGGTTTATCAATCTTCTTTGGCTTCCTGCGTAGTGTTCTTGTTTGGCTACCCCTCTTTTAATTTGCTGCTCTCACAGTCTGGCCATTGTTTTAGATTCACAGTCATCACTTGGTTCTCGCAAAAGTCTTACTTCTCGTAGAGCATTCAGAATGTCGGCCTGGTCCATGGCGCGTCCGCCCTCCACAGTAGCCTCACCTGCGAGCTTGTCAGCTCGCTCATTTCCTTGTACTCCCGCATGCCCTGGCACGAAGATGAAACTAAACTTTGCCAGTCGAGACCGCTCCAGAGGCAGCAACCATTCTCTTCGGATCGACCCCTCCTCTATCCTCTTGATCATGTTCATTGAGTCGCTAAGGAAACAAGCCCTAGTGAATGTCTGTGTCTCGAGCCATGTTATTGCTTTACTTACTGCCATGACTTCCATGGTCAGACTACTTGTGGTTTCAGTGAAAGCACCAGAGTCCTCCTTCACAATTCTCCCTCTGGCCCGAGCTGTAAAGGCCCATGAGCTTCTCACATGTCGGACGACTGACCCATCTGTGTAGATGATCGCGTCATTGTTCATATTTGGTACTTAATTATCCAGATGATGAGTCATAGGTTTTCAATTTTATTGTGATCGCCATTGCCTAGTATAGCCACCACTACAAATATCATTATGAAATACGCCGTTCAATGATATTGCCACTCAGTCATTATTGCCACACCTACACAAAGAGTTTATGATGACGTCTTTAAAGAGCATTTACCTCGATTACGCCTAAAATTATGACGTTATAATACTAGTACCTCACCTACCCGTTTAAGAGTCTTGACATAGCAGTCGGAATAATTGCACAGATGGTTACAAGACACTTGTAAATGCAACTGGTACCTGTTTATTTACTCACGTCCCCTTACTCCAGGTTTTGACCTAGAGAAGGACGCTTGTCCTTAGGGACAAATGAGGGTCTGATCGTTATGGTTAGTTAGTACAGCCTCCCCATGGGCTGTATACACGACATCTACCGTCGGGGTGTAGATTGGAGGGCGTGCCCGTTATATATTAATTTTTTTTAATTTTTTGGGTAATCGATAGTTGTCCATAGCATCTTGCTAGTCCCATAAAAGTCATTGTGTCTGCACTGCTATGTGTCAGGTTAATTATCTTGATGTAAAAAAAAATGATTGCATCATTTTAAAAGGGAGGGGGGCATACTGCCACATAGCGTTTAGACAGAATGACGTCATCGGAAAAGGCGGTAGAAAATCATATAGGGAAAACCCCACAAGAAACTAAGGAAACTGTTGGTAAAGAACACAAAGGACAGTGACGTCAGATATCAACAGGAAGGACATCGATTGGGAAGGTAATAGCAGGCCGTAAAAATGCAAATATTGGCGATGGAATAGTGTTGGCACATAAAGAAGTGGCTGCGACGGAGATAGCAGGGAAAGAAGATATACAGGGATTGCTACAAGGTGTCGCTACAGAACTTACGGGAGTACCTAGACCTATATCGTGCAGAGCAGCAAAGGAGAACTTCAGGAAGAATGACAGAAGGGCAATGGAAGATACGAAGGTACAATATCTATGTAAGCAGGTTAGTGTTGAGTATCAGTGAGTTCCTGTAAATAGAACTAGGTCCCGCTTGGCAACAACAAGCACCTAGGTACGGATAGAATTGATGGAAAATCTCAAACTGACTGTGAGCTCTTATTAAATGTTATTGCTTATCAAAATCTTCAGCATGGCCGTTATCTTCAAAGTCATTTACCTTGCGGTTCCTAGCGTTGAACATTTGTTCATTTTGCTTTTACGATTGTTGTGTCGAGCCAGACATTTAAGTGACATACTATTTGCTCAGTTGCGTTTAACAGTTTATCAACACGCCGGACGTATAGTATGGCACAAATCTACGTTTTGTTTGGCAGTGAATCTGTTTATGAAATGAATACAGTTCTGGTTGGTGGAGCTGCCTAGCACTGGTGTTCCTGGGGTGAGATGTGGCACTGTTGGTTTCAAATCATGTGCACTTCTAGCCAGTGTGTCTCTAACTGCTTCTTTTTCACCTTTGTTTTGCATGGGTGCCAGTCATCACCTACAGCAATGCTTTATTTTCGTACATTGTTTGATTTGGTATTTGGCTGTGTACGTACTTATTAGCAGTCGCTCGTATGCACACACAGATATGCATGTATGTACGTACGTACAGAAAAAAAGCATGCAGACAGGTAGGCAGGTAAACACGCACACACGCACACAAAAACCAGCGCGCTAGCGCTTGTACCTACTTACGTACGCAGAAAATGTAGGTAGGTAAATGGGTAGGTAGCTAGATAGGTAGGTATGTAGGTACGAACACACGCCCTTCCGCCCGCCCAAGTACAAGCTCGAGCGTATGAGTGTGTGTATGTTTGAAATCTGTGCATTTGTATGTTTGTGTGTCTATGTGTGTGTATGTATATATGTATGCATGTTGCAGCATGTCATTCTAAAATAATACCTTGATATGGCCTCTAAATTGAGCGAGCAGACATGTGCGAGTATAGCAACCGGTCACTCACTTCATAATCCGGACACTGGTGGATAGAATCAACAATAACCTTATAGCCTTGCGGCAACTTCAGACACTGAGCCCCCTTACGTGTGTGGCGACAGGCAGTCGATGTGACGTCAGCATCGCCGCGTCGTATCCCAATGACACACACACACGCACGCGCGCACGCACGCGCGCACACGCGAACACTAACACACACACACACACACACACACACACACACACACACACACGTTTGTCATACATCACTGCCACATTACTGCAGACGCCCGGACTGTCTTGCATCACAGAGAGCTGTTCTGTCCTGCCTCACATAGAGTTGTCCTGTCTTGCCACATATAGTGCTGTGTTGTCCTGTCCAGCCTCACAAAAGCTGTCCTGCCCTGCCTCACACAGAGCTGTCCTGTCCTGCCTCACAAAGTGCTGTCCTGTCCTGTCACACAGAGAGCTGTCCTGTCCTATCACACAGAGAGCTGTCCTGTCCTGCCACACAGAGAGCTGTCATATCCTGTCTTGTCACAAAGAGAGCTGTCCCGTCCCATCACACAGAGAACTGTCCTGTCACACAGAAAGCTGTCCTATCCTGCCACACACAGAGCTGTCCTGTCACACATAGAGCTGTCATTTCCTGTCACACATAGAGCTGTCCTGTTCTGTCACACAGACAGCTGTCCTGTCCTGTCACACAGAGAGCTGTCCTATCCTATCACACAGAGAGCTGTCCTATCCTATCACACAGAGAGCTGTCCTGTTATGTCCTGCCACACTGAGAACTGTCCTGTCCTGACATACAAACAGATGTCCAGTCATTCACTCTAGCACCCTGCTGACGTCTTATCATTCATTACGTTCGAAATCAGCAATCAATATTTATGAATTTATTATTGATATTCCTTGTAAGGTTTCAGATATCCCACAGCCTTCCAAAGTATTGTGTCATAAAGTTTCTACGGTGAAATCTCTTTCCTCTTCATTGTTTTCTTTGTCCAGGTCCCCCTCCTCCCCCTCCTCCTCCTCCTCCTCCTCCTCCTCCTTCTCCTCCTCACCTCTTCTTCTTCTTCTTCTTCTTCTTCTTCTTCTTCTTCTTCTTCTTCTTCTTCTTCTTCTTCTTCTTCTTCTTCTTCTTCTTCTTCTTCTTCTTCTTCTTCTTCTTCTTCTTCTTCTTCTTCTTCTTCTTCTTCTTCTTCTGCGTCCTCCTCCTCCCCTCCTCCCCCCTCCTTACCCCACTCCTCCCCTTTCTTCTTTCTCTTCTCCTCCGTTTTCTTCCTTCTTACTCTTCTTTTCCTCACATTTCTCCTTCACATCTGTCCTCATCCTCTTTGTTCAACGTCACACATTTGTATAAATAAATGCAAAGAAAGCAGCAGTCAAATTCACCTTGCTGACACCTCAAAAGTGTTTGTCATCAAAGGTCGCGAGTGTAGACCAATATACACATCCATTTGTACATCTTAAAGTCTCCTAAAAGTCGACAGGGTCGACTTCATTGCACCGGGTTTTATCCCATATGGCTCGGTCTCTTTCCGCAGCGCGGAAAGCGTTTCACAAAGCACGAACTCCGTGGCTCTAGCGACGACCCACAGGAGTCTCCGAAAAATTTCACTCGTGAACCGAAGGACGCGGCCCGGAATCGAACCCACAACCTTCGAAGCCCGAGTCAAACGGCTTGACCACTTCGCAATAGAGACTCCATTTGTACATCTATGTAGGCCTAACGTTTAGCAGTCACACAATTATATACCAAATTGAAACTCCAGCACCCGCTTCTATGCTAAACCAGCCGTTTCACTTTGTACGCCTGCCAATCAATATCTATGCATGTATTAATCATATTTATGTGATGGACTCGTGGCACCCCAACGCGAAACATCAACCCCTAGTACTACATTGAATTGTGTGGATTAGTTACAACAAGTGTCCCCGTGGCGTCAAGTGGGACTCCTGGGCAGTGGGTTGATCTCCTAGCATATTAACATGACACGGTCGCCATAAAACACCCGTGGTTAGAACTGAAACGACTAACATGATAGCTGATAAATATTTATAGTTTTGTGAGCTGAAACTATATACACCAGCATATGGGGGTCATTTCTACTAGCTATACCGGTAATTTATGGTTGTGGGCTGTTGCAGCTGTGCGACAATGTACGGAGCGGTATTATGGTACAGACGCTAAGGTGTGAGTTTGTTCAAGTGTACTGAGAGTCTGGCTAACTTACGCGATGGTCGGGGTTTAAATCCAAGTGGAGAGGAATCACCCTCGTGTGTGGTAGCAATCTTTAGGCAAGCATAGCTGTGCGATGTTGTGATCTGCCGTGTGTGGTCGGGATCTTTAGGCAAGCGCAGGTGTGCAATGTTGTAATCTGCCAAGGGTGTCATTAGAGACGACTAAGGAGGTTTACTCCCCTGTGTTAGCGGGACGTTAAAGGAAAGCAAAGAATATTAGCGCGCTGCAAACCTGTGATACATGGCGTAAAAGGCGGCGGAGGGGGGTTGGGATCAGGGCTGACTTTCGCATTTCGTAAGCAAAACTTTAGCTGCAATATACAAGGTGCTGTGAACACACCTTAAGATAATGCATAGAAGAGAAGTGGGGATACAGATGGATAACATGGAGAAGTACCCCAGTGGTTAGACCTCTCCTGGGAGCCACGGTGGCCCAGTGGTTAGACCTCTCCTGTTCTGGGAGTCGCCATGGCCCAGTGGTTAGACCTCTCCTGGAGTCACCTTAGCCCAGTGGTTAGACCTCTCCTAGGAGTAACTTAGCCCAGTGGTTAGACCTCTCCTGGGAGCCACGGTGGCCCAGTGATTAGACTCCGCCTGCCGCCTCTGAGGCCATATATTCGATCCCAATCGGGACAGATTGGAAATTTGTATAATTGGTCTGGGCTCGGAGTTGGACCCAGCCTGACCTGGACATGTACTGGGGAATAAAGGCGGCCGGCATAGCACTGACCACATCGCCCACAGAGTGACCACTGCTGTATGAGAATATGGGTCTCGCACAGTATGTCCAATTCAACTTACATCGTGTAATATGGTCCTGTACTGTACTTACATCGTGTAAGAGGGCCTTGTACTGTACTTAAATCGTGTAATGTGGTCCTGTACTGTACTTACATCGTGTAAGAGGGCCTTGTACTGTACTTAAATCGTGTAATGTGGTCCTGTACTGTACTTACATCGTGTAAGAGGGCCTTGTACTATACTTACATCGTGTAATATGGTCCTGTACTGTTATTACTGATGTGTTGCAGTGTTCGTTTGTTTAGACAGTCTAAAATGTAGACAAAACGACGGAAGACAAGGAGAAACCATCCTTGCACGTCCTTAATGGTCTATTATCGGACAACTTATGTCGAATAATGGACCTAGCAGACTAATTATGATAAATTTTACTGGTATATATCCGACCAGTCGTGAGGGTCTGTTCAAGGCACTAAAGAAGATTGGCTGCCCACCAACTCTTCTGTCCATTGTGGAATCGTTCCACACAGGCATGTAGGGCATAATCAAGTTTGATGGTGCAACTTCTGAAGAATTTGGAATCAAGAGTGGAGTTAAGCAAGGTTGTGTACTATCCCCCACCCTCTTTGGAATATACTTTTCACTTCTACTGAAATATGCCTTTCGTGATCAGGATGGTGGTATATACATTCACTCACGCTCAGATGGTGGCCTCTACAATGCTCAGAGATTGAAGGCCAAGACCAAAATTAGGAGGGTACTGATCAGAGAGTTGCTTTTTGCAGATAATGCTGCAGTTACGACCCACTCTGAGGAAGAATTGCAATGTCTACTATCTGCATTCTCCAATGCTTGTTCTGAATTTTGTTTAACAATTAGCAAAAAGAAGACACAGATTATGTCACGTGCGCACATGGGGTACCATCAATCTTTACTGATGATGCCGAACTAGAGATGGTAGACCATTTTCCATATCTAGGATCAGTGGTAAATAGCAAATTATCCCTATATCAGGAAATCAACATCCGGATTGGTAAGGCGGCAACAACGATGAACAGGTTAAGAAAAAGACTCTGGTAGAACAGGAAACTTACTGCCAAAAAAAAAAAAAAAAGTTCTTGTCTATCAAGCCTGTGTCCTCTTCTTTATGGCAGTGAAACCTGTTCAACTTACTCACACCAAGAGAAGAAACGTTTAAACAGCTTTCATATGCGGTGTCTGCGAAGAATACTTGATATTAAGTGGCAAGACAGAATCACAAATACTGAAGTATTGGAAAGATCAGGTTGTGTGACGGTTTGTTTCATGCTCAGTCTTCGTAGACTTAGATGGATAGGACATCTTAGGAGGATGGATGATGGTAGAATACCAAAGAACATCTTTTTTTGGCGAATTACAAATGGGTAAGAGATCTCAGGGTTGGCCTCTACTACGATACAAAGATGTGTGTAAGCGGGACATGATTGATACAGGCATTGATAATGCACATTGGGAGCAAGTCGCCGATGAACGTGTTGCATGGAGGGCAAATATCAGACATGGAATAAAGACAAAGAAAAAAAAAATTATTGCAGATAAGTCACACACCGAGCGTGTTCACATGAATCCACTGTAGACGAACATTTACAGCGCGAATTGGCCGTAACAGTCACATTCGCTACCGCCATAGGTTGTAGTTATTAAGCCTTTTTGAAGCACAATGTAACAAACTATCGACTGTCAAGACGGCAAGGTGCCAATGATGAAGGATATATCCGACCGCACTTCAGCAGTATCAATATCCGCATAATGTTAATAAACATAAGCAAAGTATGCCACAATCATACCAGATCATCGGACAACATGCTGTGAGCTGTATGATTATTTCTGATATTGGGCTATTTGATAAAGTCATACAGGCATTGATCGCCTTTGTGTTGCAATTGTAATCACCGCAGTCAGTCGACTGGATCACTACACAATAAAATCACTAAAACACACTGAAAGAAACATGATCAACTTAGAAATATCTTGACTGCAGCAGGGTAAGGCAATATAAACACGATATAACTAGGGATGTTAATATCCTGGGAACGTGGGAAGAACGTACGAACTTTATTTTCTAAAGGTCACAAACTGGACATGCAGGCCCTTCATACATTCGACCCCTTCCAATTACTCATCTTTCGTACATCAATCATCTACTGTGTATGTTACATTCACAGAGAAAATGAAAACATTGTTAAATGAATGTTGTGAACATAAACAATAAGTTATGAACCCCTAAATAACACACAAATACACAATCCCTCTTACACACATATATTCACTCACACCAACGCACCAACAAACATACGTACGTACATACCGACCGATCGCCAGGCTGACCGACTGACCGACTGACTGACCGACCGACCGATCGACTCTCTCACCCTCTCTCCATCCCTCTCTCTCCATGTCTGTCTGTCTCTCTGTCTGTCTCTCTCCATCTCTCTCCCTCTCTCTCTCCCTCCCTCTCTCTCTCTCTCTCTCTCTCTCTCTCTCTCTCTTACACCCATTTATTCTCATTCACAAAGAAAGCACACAATCATGTACATACCTTACATAGACAACACGAAGGAGAACAACAATCACAGACCACGACATTAATACCCCACTTATGAACGTTGTGGAAATGTATTAGAAAATAAAAATGACATTTAATAGCAAGAACGCAAAGTATTAATCAATATGTAATATCAAGCCCACGGTGTCTCACATTTCGGTCATAATAAACCGTGTGAACATTAATGCAGCAATGACTGACAAGAACAGCTTCGTAAATGATAACATAAAATATATGAATACCCTAATGAAATCGGGTAAAATAAATGTGAAGCCGAATGATTGCGCTACTTCAGGGTACACTACTCATGCGCAGCAATATCCTCGTGCTGATGCCAAATTGGGACAGGTACAACTCAATGTAAACACTGTACCACATCTAGAAAGATAGAGTTACATGTCGGATCTTCTATAGGAATAACATGACCGGCGAAGCAAGGGTGGCCTCATGTTAAATTACAGGGAAAAAAGATAAACATAGTTAAACTGTCTTGATTCCCGACACCCGACAGTGGTAATTAAAGTGGCTCTCCTTTCTCGGTCTAATTAAACTGTCCGAGTAACATGGTTTGATGACATTAACCTCACGTGGGTAGATGCAAGCCTTTGTCGGGGATTAGATGACCTGGTCACAAGTTCTTGGAACTTAAAGGTGAAAGTTCAGTCTTTCAGAGGACTCACAATCAACCAATCGCCTAATCAACCAACCACCAATCAGCCTACTGAACAACCATTCAGTGACCAACTACCGTCCCATCCAACCAACCAACCAACCAACCAACCAACCAACCAACCACCAACCAATCAGCAACCAACCGCTGTCACATCCAACCAACCAACCAACCAGCCAACCAACCAACCAACAAACCAACCAACCAACCTGTAACAAGCTACGTGGAGGGTCCCAAATAGCCCGGTCACAATATTTCAAATATCTTCTATAGCCCTGGCTTAGATAGGTCTTTTCCTGCCAACCCTCCTCCGTTTTCCCTGGACACACTGTCACGCTTCCTTTCGACCTAGGGACCTATTTCCTGCAGTGTTCTTCTGGCTGACGCATAAATAACATGGCAGTCGTCAGAACAACTTGGAAGTAATTTTATTAACCTAATCAAGAACAGCACATGAACACATAAAGGCAGATAAACAGATAGATCTACACAGACACTACACTGGTAAATTCTAACACAGAGCCTCAAGTCGCCACAGTCACAGATCCAGCTTCAGATACTGTCTGATCTGTCCACACACTTCTCACCAAAGATGTCCGAATCTCCTTCCTTCTCCAACAACTGGGTGTAGGTTCAACCGGCTTTTGTAGAATCCAAGCGACTGGTGTGTTGAGGACTTCTGTTCATTGTCATCTGAATTAGTTCGGCACTAGGTCTTCACTGACCTATGAAAAGCTTTAGTGTTGCCGATAAGGTGAGGTGTTTGTGAAGGATAATGGTTGGGTCCTTTTAATGTCCGGGATAGAATGGGTATGCCAGAAAATCACTCTTAGGCTCCCTCCGGACAACAACTGCTCTCAGGCGTATGTTGTTAAAACAAAACCGGCAATGCACCAGTCATACAAAATGTCCTTGCTTCAAGACCTGCACCTTGCCTTGAGTTGGCCTCGTTGGACATATTTACGTTAGCCTAGAAGCACCGGTGATAATGTCCCTTCGAAGACATAGTCACTTCCCATAGAAGAGGACCCTGGAGATGATAAATAAAACCTGAGCGACTGGGCTGACTCATGTATCACACAAATATACTATATTTAATACCTGATTGACCAGGCCTGACCTGTCAGGTAGCCCCTGGATTGGCCACGTCCGGGTTTGAGTAGACCTCCAGCTGGACGAAGTCCGGTTGTCTTTTTGGCCACACGACACACCCTCCACACTCATACCAAGCCTTTATTATGATTGGGCACATTCATTCCCATGCTTCCCTCTCACTTGCAACCATGCCTTTCTCACCCGCAAGATCTTGTGGTGTGGTGCGCCCAGTAATCCGTGTGTTACATCTCATTAACTCATAGTATAGTATTGGGGTTGTATGGCACGCTTTGTAGTTCCCCAGTCCCTGCAAGAATAGGAAAGAAGATCCTACCCCCTCCCGGCTCCGCTCTTGTCTGAGCTGTCGCCGCAATGTACCAGCAGTGCCCCACAGAACACATAGATTCAGCGGAATGCAGGTTCTCTAAATGAGATACAGAAGTCCATTAACTTCCCTACATCATCCCATCTAGTAACAGATGAAAGAGATAGTCCTGTGAATAGCCTCTTCTGGCTCAAGAAGATAGATCAGAGATTGGTGTACCCCATTCCCAAAATACCCACTGAGTATATACAACAGAAAGATGACAATCTGTCCAATTCAAGCCGTAGATAGAAAGACAGCAACAGCTCATCTGACGCCAAGAACAAATGAAATTCTCTTGGGAGATATATGGTTCAGATTCACTTCCCCGGCTATGCCAAGGACAAGACGCGCAGCCAAATCGGCTAACGGTCACCCAACTCGTCATTGGTTATGATTGGCCTTTCGCCAATTCATCTTCCCCTTCAACCCATGGTATATTTATAACTCCATGTTTGGCTGGAGTACCCACAACCCAAGCCCTACCTTTCTTCACCACTTCAGTAGGAGGTTGCATCTCTGTCCCAATCTTCAAATCGACTTGACAAGATGCCACTATCCAACGGTAGGTGTGTACACGGCCATGAATTGCTTAGCAGCCGCACCAGCGCTCATTTGGCGCAAGGCGCTCCATCGGGTTTACCCGATGTGAAAGACATTGGCTACTTGCTCCATGTAAAGATTGTGATAGGAAGATAACCCAAAGAACCATCTTTCATGGAGATTTGAGAGAACAAGAGAACTGAGAGCTTCCGAAAGCCGTTCCCCCCTGTCTACCCAAAATAAAAGAATGCATAAGGACATGGACCACTGGCGTTTCGCTACATAGGCCCCCTCTTAAGAAAGTCGAACCCTACGAACTTTCTACTGTCAGTGGTTCTGTTCGAATGACCCCACCCTCACATTCAACCATAGGATGCCGTGATAAAAAATCTGCTCCCACATTCTCCCTTCCGGGGATGTATTCGACCGTGAACTGATACGGTTGTAGGAGCAATGACCATCTCATCAACCTCGCGTTCAGTTTCTTAGAAGTTGCCAAGAACGTCAGAGGTTGATGGTCGGACTGCACTTTGAACTGGACTCCATACAGATAAGGTTGAAATTTCTGTACCGCCCACACTAGAGCTAGACATTCCCGTTCGACGGTGGAATAATTCCGTTCGGCGGGTAACAGTTTTCTACTGGCATACGCCACCGGACACAACACCGAAGGATTATCTCGCCCTTCCTGCAACAGAGTTGCTCCAATCCCTATGTTACTCGCGTCGGTTCTCAGAACAAACGTTTTCTCCAAATTCGGGAGTTGCAGGACTGGCCTATCCACCAACGCCTGTTTCAGCTTCCCATAAGCCTCTTCACAGCTCGGGGTCCAGACTATAGGATCTGGCGATCCTTTCTTCAGGGTTTCGGTTAACGGCGCTCCAATTTCGTTGAACTTTGGAATGAATTTCTGGTAAAACCCACACAGAGACAAGAAAGACCTAACATCCTTTTTGGATTTAGGACGGGGTGCGAGACGGACCTTCTCAATATTTTTTTCTTCCGGTACCAGTCCCCCTGGGGTAATAGTGTGTCCCAGAAATTCCAAGGATTGATATCCAATCATACATTTGGCTGGACGGGCGGTTAACCCCTCCTCTTTCAATCTTATGAAGATCTTTTCCAAGGATTTCAGGTGATCCTTCAGATTGTCAGACGCGATGAGAATATCATCCATAAACGAGACGACAGAGGGATCCCTTAAAGGGTCTAATAACTTTCTCATCATGCGAGTGAACACACTGGGCGCATTGCTCAGCCCAAAAGGCATCACCTTAAATTCGTAATGGCCACTCGGAGTACTGAAAGCGAGCATGGGCCGAACCTCAGGCTTCACAGGGATCTGATAATATCCCCGGCTTAAATCAATTTTTGAGAAGTACTTTGCCCTATTTAATCTGGCAAACAATTGATTTGTGTTTGGCAACGGCTCAACTTGGAATGTCGTACAACTATTTAAATGCCTGTAATCAATACATAAGCGGTGTTCCCCGCTTGGCTTCCTCAACAAGACAACCCCGGCATTATAAGGAGAAGTCGAAGGAGTGATGATGTCGTCGTCCAGAAGCTTCTGGATTTCAGTTTCCAGGGCCTTCTCTTTCGAAAATGGCACTGGATATATTTTCTGGCGAACGGGGTCTTGGGTAGTCAGAGTCATATCAAACTCGACCAACCCTGTCCGCCCTGGCCGATCGGTAAGAATCTGCTGATGGGACTCCAACAAACGGATGACACGGTCTGTTTCTTCAGCCGACAGATCAGGATTTATATGTACATCCCTATAGGTTTCCCCAGGGTGTAATGGATACCCCCTATCCGTTTCTTCGCCCGATTCAGTTTCCATCGCGACCGCCATAGTCATGAGTGGGAGAGAAGTACCATCAGATCGTTCTTCATACTTTTTGAGAAGGTTAATGTGGAAGATTTTAGATTTCCCCCTGATCCGGATGGCATAGTTGGTGCGGGAGACAACCCTTTCTACCGGGAAAGGCCCCTGCCAACCAATCTCGAGTTTATTGGAACCTACTGGAAGTAACAACAGAACCCGATCCCCCACCTTAAGAGACCTATCTTTCGTCCTTCTATTGTAGTAGGCCGCGTGTCTCTTCCTGGCCGCCCTCAGATTCTGAGCTGCCAAAGCCCAACCCGTCTGGAGTTTCTTCTTTAACTCTTCGACGTATTTATATGAGGATACAGCTTCTTCAGAAGTTTCCTCCTCTGTCCAACATCTCAATAAGGCTTCTAAGGGACCCTTGATTGGCCTCCCAAATAGTAGAGTGGCTGGAGGCAACCCGGTCGACCCATGGGGAACCTCCCGATAGGCGAACAAGGCGGCTGAGATATACTCATCCCATCTGTCTGGTTTCTCTTGTGCCAGCTTCCGAAGCATGGTCATCAAGGTACCATTAAACCTCTCCACTTGCCCATTAGACTGAGGGTGATACGGGCTTGTGTGAATGTGGTTGGTCTGGAAGATACGAAAGACTTCTTCCATCAGCTTACCACAGAACTGAGACCCATTATCCGTTAGGATCTGGTTTGGAAATCCCAACCGAGTAAAGGTCTCCATCAGTGCATCAGCCACTCGCTTAGAGTCGATTGTGGCCAAAGGTATCGCCTCACCCCACATGGAACAGCAATCCACCATCGTGAGAATGTACTTATTCCTCTTCCTAGTCCTAGGAAGAGGACCAACAAGATCGATGGCAACTCTCTCGAAAGGAGAGTTCATAATAGGCATGTCTCCCAGGACTACCGGAGCTGTCCAGTGTTTTGGTGCCACACGCTGGCACTCTGGGCACGACTTGACGTACCTACGCACGTCTCCAGTCATCCCTGGCCAGTAGTAATGGCAGGAAATGCGCTGGAGAGTTGCCCCGACACCCATATGTCCACTGAAAGAAATGGTGTGTCCCATATGAAGAAGCTGTTCCCGATAAGCCTTAGGAACCACCAGCTGTCCATGCTGGTGATCCTCCATTCCGGCTCTCCGGTACAGTAACCGATTCTTCATATAATACTGACCCCGTCTTGGTGGGTCAGAACCTTTTGGCAACTGGTTGAAGCAAGGTTGCAAAGTAGCATCCTGGCTTTGAGCAGCTCGTAACTCCCCAGGCAAGGGATTCACAATCAAGGCCGGCGTCTGCTCATCCTCCAATTGAGATCTGGTTTGCATTGCCCCTACGTACATGGGTTCGGTTGGAATCCCTAGAAAGACGTAGCGACAACCCAAGATCATTGGGAAGATAGGATCTAGCAGAACGGCTGCCTGTATAGTGCCGGTAACATATTTTGATTTGATGTCCACCTTCGCAATTGGAAGAGACATCGCTACCGCACTCTTTGTCGCCGTTTGAATCTCAATAGATTCCCCGGTTAGCTGCTCTGGGCTCACTAAATGTGATGAAATTACAGCCTCAAACTGCAGACCTGTGTCGTAGAGACACTCAACTGGTTGACCGTTCACCAGTACCGTTTCTACTACTGGTGGTTTTTCTAAATCTTTGGTCCCAAGATCCCTCCCTTCTACCTCCTTGTGAGACCCTTCCCCGGTTTCTACAAGACAAGCAGCATAGTGAGAGTCTTTCTGTTTACGCCGGCAATCTACCGTATTGTGTGTGGGAGATTTGCAATAGGCGCACCACTTTTCACTCCACTTTCTTTTAGGAGATCCAGGTGGACTCTTACCAGAGGGTTTCTTACTAGGAACTTTATCGAAAGGATCCTCCTTCCTGGTGTGAGCTGTTTTAGGGTTCTTCTTCTTTCCAGACCATGTGTCTGGTGGTCGGGGATTGTGTTGTGACAATTCCCCATTATCCCCATGAGCTAGCACATACCTTTCAGCCAACGTGTTGACTAGCTCTAACCTTTCTGCCCCATTTTCAAGCAAAAAGGTTTGCAAAGGCTTAGGCATCATTCTCTTCATTTGGTCCACGACCACCAATTCTTCCAAACTTTCATAGTCGTTAGCAAATCCAGCTAAAGACATCCACTTCAAAAGGTAAGACTTCAATCTGACACTGTAGGCTGCGAACATCTCTCCTGGCTCTCTCTTCGACTTTCTGAACTGTTGTCGATAAGTATGAGCTGTCATCTGAAACCTTTTCAACAGTGCTTTCTCCAGAGCTTCATAGTCATTCTCCATACCAGGTGGCAACCTAGAATAGACCTCGTATGCGGTCCCCCTCAGGCCCTGTGAGAGTTTCAAGTTCCATTTCCCTCGCTCCAATCCCATAGCCAAAGCCATCGACCGAAATCTGTGAAGATACTGGTCGATCTTATCTTTGTGTTCATCGAACGGGAGCAAAGGGAACTTCATTGCCTGGCATGGACCGCCACCAGAAGTTGTTGAGTCAGGGAGAACTGCGTCTCCCACTGCACCGTCTCTTTCCTTGGCAGTTTGAGCTTTCAGCTCCAACTCTCTCATACGGAACTCATGGTCTCTGACTGCCTGCTCGGCCTCCATCTTCCTAGCCTCAGCCTCCATCTCAATCCTCTTGGCCTCAGCCTCCATCCTCTTAGCCTCAGCCTCCGCCTCAATCCTCTTGGCCTCAGCCTCCATCCTCTTAGCCTCAGCCTCCGCCTCAATCCTCTTGGCTTCGCGCACATCCTGTCTGTAGTCTCTTTCCACTTCCCGCACATATTTCTGTAACTCCGCTCCATCATATCCCATCTCACGCCCTGTAGCCTGTACGTCAGCGACATTAAACCCAGCTGATGCCATCTTAAACTCAGAGGGTAAGGGAAGAGGTAATTGTCTAATAAAATTTTTCTCACAATTACACAACAAGTTACATTACACGACCACAACACGTCGTATGTCGGTCAGTCTGTGTCAGGAAGAGTATAGACAATAGCCAGGCCCGGTAGGCAGAACCTATTAATAGAAAACAAGGATATCTGTCCCCTATCACTAAATCAGCCAGAACTTCACCAGGATTACAAATATCCCGGACGAGCCCCCAGAAATTGTAACAAGCTACGTGGAGGGTCCCAAATAGCCCGGTCACAATATTTCAAATATCTTCTATAGCCCTGGCTTAGATAGGTCTTTTCCTGCCAACCCTCCTCCGTTTTCCCTGGACACACTGTCACGCTTCCTTTCGACCTAGGGACCTATTTCCTGCAGTGTTCTTCTGGCTGACGCATAAATAACATGGCAGTCGTCAGAACAACTTGGAAGTAATTTTATTAACCTAATCAAGAACAGCACATGAACACATAAAGGCAGATAAACAGATAGATCTACACAGACACTACACTGGTAAATTCTAACACAGAGCCTCAAGTCGCCACAGTCACAGATCCAGCTTCAGATACTGTCTGATCTGTCCACACACTTCTCACCAAAGATGTCCGAATCTCCTTCCTTCTCCAACAACTGGGTGTAGGTTCAACCGGCTTTTGTAGAATCCAAGCGACTGGTGTGTTGAGGACTTCTGTTCATTGTCATCTGAATTAGTTCGGCACTAGGTCTTCACTGACCTATGAAAAGCTTTAGTGTTGCCGATAAGGTGAGGTGTTTGTGAAGGATAATGGTTGGGTCCTTTTAATGTCCGGGATAAAATGGGTATGCCAGAAAATCACTCTTAGGCTCCCTCCGGACAACAACTGCTCTCAGGCGTATGTTGTTAAAACAAAACCGGCAATGCACCAGTCATACAAAATGTCCTTGCTTCAAGACCTGCACCTTGCCTTGAGTTGGCCTCGTTGGACATATTTACGTTAGCCTAGAAGCACCGGTGATAATGTCCCTTCGAAGACATAGTCACTTCCCATAGAAGAGGACCCTGGAGATGATAAATAAAACCTGAGCGACTGGGCTGACTCATGTATCACACAAATATACTATATTTAATACCTGATTGACCAGGCCTGACCTGTCAGGTAGCCCCTGGATTGGCCACGTCCGGGTTTGAGTAGACCTCCAGCTGGACGAAGTCCGGTTGTCTTTTTGGCCACACGACACACCCTCCACACTCATACCAAGCCTTTATTATGATTGGGCACATTCATTCCCATGCTTCCCTCTCACTTGCAACCATGCCTTTCTCACCCGCAAGATCTTGTGGTGTGGTGCGCCCAGTAATCCGTGTGTTACATCTCATTAACTCATAGTATAGTATTGGGGTTGTATGGCACGCTTTGTAGTTCCCCAGTCCCTGCAAGAATAGGAAAGAAGATCCTACCCCCTCCCGGCTCCGCTCTTGTCTGAGCTGTCGCCGCAATGTACCAGCAGTGCCCCACAGAACACATAGATTCAGCGGAATGCAGGTTCTCTAAATGAGATACAGAAGTCCATTAACTTCCCTACATCATCCCATCTAGTAACAGATGAAAGAGATAGTCCTGTGAATAGCCTCTTCTGGCTCAAGAAGATAGATCAGAGATTGGTGTACCCCATTCCCAAAATACCCACTGAGTATATACAACAGAAAGATGACAATCTGTCCAATTCAAGCCGTAGATAGAAAGACAGCAACAGCTCATCTGACGCCAAGAACAAATGAAATCCTCTTGGGAGATATATGGTTCAGATTCACTTCCCCGGCTATGCCAAGGACAAGACGCGCAGCCAAATCGGCTAACGGTCACCCAACTCGTCATTGGTTATGATTGGCCTTTCGCCAATTCATCTTCCCCTTCAACCCATGGTATATTTATAACTCCATGTTTGGCTGGAGTACCCACAACCCAAGCCCTACCTTTCTTCACCACTTCAGTAGGAGGTTGCATCTCTGTCCCAATCTTCAAATCGACTTGACAAGATGCCACTATCCAACGGTAGGTGTGTACACGGCCATGAATTGCTTAGCAGCCGCACCAGCGCTCATTTGGCGCAAGGCGCTCCATCGGGTTTACCCGATGTGAAAGACATTGGCTACTTGCTCCATGTAAAGATTGTGATAGGAAGATAACCCAAAGAACCATCTTTCATGGAGATTTGAGAGAACAAGAGAACTGAGAGCTTCCGAAAGCCGTTCCCCCCTGTCTACCCAAAATAAAAGAATGCATAAGGACATGGACCACTGGCGTTTCGCTACACAACCAACCATCCAACCAACCAACCAACCAACCATCCAATCAACCAACCATCCAATCAACCATCCAACCAACCAACCAACCAACAAGCGACCAACCGCCGACCCATCCAACTATCCAGCCAACCAACCAACCAACCAAACAACCAACCACTAACGATCAAACAAACCAACTATCAATCAGTCAACCTACTGAAGCACCAATCAGCGACGAATCGCTCACCCACCCGACCAACCAACCAACCAACCAAACAACCAACCAACCACCCATGCCTCTTTATAGGCCAATCTACACACTTTTTCCCGTGTGGCTACAGTACTACACACGGGCAGCCCTTCGCTACAAGGCCACACCCAAACAAATGCAGATACTTCATCATGATCACCAGAAGACACACAGTTGGCCACAGAAGTAAGAGCATCGTCTCGGGCAACAGGTCTCACCCACACGTGCGAATACCTCACCGCGGGTACCACACAACACACACAGCTGGTCACCGCAGCAAGAGCAGCATCTCGGGTAACATGTCTCACCCACACGTATCCATGCAGACACATTTAGTTGCGTTTCCATTTACGTGACGTTTCAATCAACCTCAAAATTTATTGACTGCAACACTGATAGACTTAGCGATTTTACGTTCAGTAATTTGCCATAGATATCTGAACGGCCGACGCCCATACCATCGAAATCAACGCAAAGCGATCTGATTTAGGACCTTCAACCCGGGATGTCTAGGAATAACCCAAACATGTGGATTGAAGAGAGCGCCACAAGACTGAGATGTGTGGAATAGAATGATCGGAAACTTCACCACCGGCCCAAGAGAGCTGAAATGCTGGCCGATTTGTGCCTGGGATTGACAGATTTCACATCCTGCACTAGCTATCTTTGCCATGGCATTCTTGTACAGATCTCTACGAAGACTCTTCGATATTATGTCCGTAGCAATATATTATGTCCGTAGCAATATATTATGTCCGTAGCAATATATTATGTCCGTAGCAATATATTATGTCCGTAGCAATATATTATGTCCGTAGCAATATATTATGTCCGTGTCAATATATTATGTCCGTGTCAATATATTATGTCCGTGTCGATATATTATATCACAAAATATATCACTCAACACCCATCATTACTCAACCTCAACACAAAATATGACACTCAACACGCACTAGAACACAACAAACATATATCACTCAACACACACCAGCACCCAACCACAACAAAATGGCGGGTGCCCGCCCCGCACACATGCCACTAGTGGGTCGAGCACCAACCCCTGTCGACCCTAATACTGTACATAGGACTTCGCTGGTCCCACAGATGTAACTGACACCAGATCACCCAAGAACCACAACTTACAGGCACATACAAAACACCACATAATCAATATGTATGCAGGACAATTCTGGCCGGCGCGTCACATGAAACAACTTAGTGTTAGCAACGCTTCGGCTGCATGTTCCGTTTTCTTTTCACCCCCCCCCCCCCCCCCGACACACACACGCATACGGACGCAAGCACACACACACACGCAAACACACACATACACAAGCAAACAGACACACACACACACAAGCAAACACAAACACGCACGCACGCTTTAATACACGCATTAATACACGCAAGCACACACACACACACAGACACAGACACACACACACACACAGACACACACACACACAAGCAAACAAACGTGCACCCACGCATTCACGCAAGCGCGCACACACACACACACACACACACCCACGCACGCACATAAAGACCAATAACATTGATGTTTTAAAGCAACTCTAAAGGAGATTGGCCATGATACGAGGACTTGGCGAGAGGTGTTAATTCTGTGTGATACATTTGCGAGATAGCGAGTGTGGGTAGACGCTGGGTAACTATCTGAACTTTCGATTGTATTTTCTGGTGGTATTCGGGTTGAAATAATTATGTTGCGGCGTATAGTTTTGTGTTATATTTACAATGATCGACCCTTATAACTTTAACGTAAAACGTGTGACAGAGAGAGAAATAGAGAGAGAGAGAGAGAGAGAGAGAGAGAGATAGATAGAGAGAGAGAGAGAGAGAGATAGAGAGAGAGAGAGAGAGAGTTAAAGTTAGTTGTATATCCTTTACATGATGTCGCAATCAACCCCATAATTTGTCTATTCGTGATCTCTTGGCAAGTTTACATTCAGTAGTTTGCCATTTTCTCCGTAATCTCGTTTATCCACGTAGGGTAAGGCAGCGCGCGAGAATTGGAAGCGGTTCTCGCCGCGTTGGTAACTTAGGGATACGTGAGCCGGCTGCTTAGAAAGCAAGGGCAAACTACTGAGCGTAATCTTGCCAAGAAAAAATGCTGGTAAAATGCTGGTGTTGACAGCGATATCCTGTAAAGGATATGCGAAAAAAACAAACAAAAGTTTGCCATTACTTTCTGAACGACCGGCACTCATACGATTGTATGAAAATTAACGCAAGGCGGTCTTCATCCTATTGGCTTGCAGCGGTGTTTCAAACGCGGTATGCGGGATTACGAATTGCGTCCGAAACCCCATGGCCACGGAGACAGGGAGAGAGAGAGAGAGAGAGCGAGAGAGAGAGAGAGATTAAATAGAGGGGGGGGGGGGGAGAGAAACACTGATAGGTGAGACTTAACAAAATTTAACCAATCCCTTATATGGAGTCGAAAACATCCCTCCTAAACTAGGAATTGATCCCGAACCCTAGTCTGGCCACAGCGCTACCAACTATACCACAACATCTTTATCTAACGTTAAATTCCATAACCAGACCGACAATTCTATACAATTCCTTACCTTCGTTGCTACCGCAAAATTCCGCTAGTTCGGATTCAACAGTAAATCTACAACTACGACCAACGAACAACCGCTCCGCTGCAACAACCAACAGCCCACCTCTCACCCAGCGCCGAAGTTTGAACACACGCCGATCGTGCCACAACTGTCGCTGCAACACGAAATGACCTGTTTACACCATATCCATTCGACATCTGCCAGGAGCGGGGACAATCGCTGAGTCGAAATGAATAACAGATTCACAGATAGCTCGCGTTGATGGGTGCTGTGATATTGTGTATTGTTGTGTATTGACAAATATATCCTGGGATGGGAGTTGACAAGCGATGTGTGATAACGGCGGAGCTTCGTTCAAGGAAATGATAACTCGATAAATTTGCGTCTTTCTACGATGTTTGAGGTAATCCGATAGGGTGGGGGGAGGGGAATGGAGAGTTGGAGTGTGAGGGAGGAGTGGGGAGGGATGGGGAGGGAGATTATGTGGGAAATATAGAGGGTTGGAGTATATTGGGTATGGGTGACGGGAGATAGAGTAGGAGATGGGGTTTGGATGGCGGGAGATAGAGGGGGAGGTGGGGAATGGAGGCGTTTGGAAAATAGGTGATGGGAGATAGAAGAGGAAATGTGGAAGTGAGGTGTTTGGAGAATAGGTGACGAGAGTTAGAGGGGGAAATGAGGAAAGGAGGTGTTTGGAGAATATGTATGGGAGATATAGGATGGAGATGAGGAAGGGAGGTGTATGAAGAATATGTTACAGGAGATAGAGGTGGAGATGGAAGAAGGAGGTTGAAGAGGGCCAGCGGGGGAGATAGAGAAGGGTGTGTGGGATAGGTGACGGGAGATAAGGGGGGGGGGGAGGAGATTAGGATGGGAGGTTTATCAAGCACATGTAACGGGAGATAGAGGGGAAGATGGGGAGAGAGATGTGTGAAAGATAGGTGGCGAAAGGTAGAGAGGGATGTAGAGCGGTGAGATCTACGGAGGATAGTTGACGGAAGTGAACAAAATACAAGAACAATTAGCGTCACAAGCTCTCATGTTTTATGGGGAATTGACAGACGTGATGTGTATAAACATATTTTAAAGTCAGTTGCATATCCTTTACATGACTTAGCAGTCAACCCCATCATTGTTTGGCTGTTTGTGATTCCTGGGCAGTAGTTTGCCATTGCGTTCTGAACGACAGGAAGCCATACCATTTTATGAAGAAAAAAAAACTCAAGGTAAGGCAGTCTGCTACTAAATCGCCCACAGCTGTGTTTGAAACACGGTATGCGGGATTATAAACTGTGTTCGTAACACCGTCGTGACATAGCCGGCTATATAAACATATGGACACAGACAGACAGACAGAGAGACAGACAGACAGACGGGCAGACGGACGGACGGACGGACGGACGGTTGGACGGACGGACGGACGGGGTGCGGGCGGGCGGGCGGCCGGGTGGGCGGACGGGCGGGCGGACGGACGGACGGACAGACAGACAGACAGACAGACAGACAGACAGACAGACAGACAGACAGACAGATAGACAGACGGACGGACGGACGGACCGACGGACAGGCAGGCAGACGGACGGACGGACGGACGGACGGACGGACAGACAGACAGACAGACAGACAGACAGACAGACAGACAGACGGACGGACGGACGGACGGACGGACGGGCGAGCGGGCGGGCGGGCGGGCAGACGGACGGGCGGGCGGGCGGGAAGACGGACGGGCGGGCAGACGGACGGACAGACAAACAGTCAGACGATAGACTGATAGACAAACGCACGATAGATATATGCAATGGCAGAAATATAGACACTCAAACAGACCAACATGCATGCACACATACATACGTACATGCAGACGCATAGACAGACATACACGCACACACACACACACACACACACACACACACACACACACACCCGAGTCAATCACTACGTTTATACACCTGAGACAGTGAGGCCGTTCATATACTTGATCCAAAACATAGCGGTCATATACTTGAGCCAATCACAACGGTCATATACTTGAGCCAATCATAACAGTCATATACTTGAGCCAATCAGGTCATTTATATACTTGAGCCAATCATAACAGTCATATACTTGAGCCAATCAGGTCATTTATATACTTGAGCCAATCATAACGGTCATATACTTGAGCCAGTTTCAACGGTCGTATACTTGAGCCAATCGGGTCGTTCATATATTTGAGCCAATCAGATCATTCATATACTTGAGCCAATCAGATCATTCATATACTTGAACCAATCAGGTCATTCATATACTTGAGCCAATCATAACGGTAATATGTCCCGTGTGTTGCCGGGGCCCATAAGGGAAGCAAAGAATAGCAACACTGTAGCATACCACGCATGTCGTAAGAGGCGACTAAGGAGGCTATGGTTCCGTCGCTCTGCTACTGAGTGAGTGCGTGGCGCGACTCTGTGAGCTGGAATGTCGTACAACTATTTAAATGCCTGTAATCAATACATAAGCGGTGTTCCCCGCTTGGCTTCCTCAACAAGACAACCCCGGCATTATAAGGAGAAGTCGAAGGAGTGATGATGTCGTCGTCCAGAAGCTTCTGGATTTCAGTTTCCAGGGCCTTCTCTTTCGAAAATGGCACTGGATATATTTTCTGGCGAACGGGGTCTTGGGTAGTCAGAGTCATATCAAACTCGACCAACCCTGTCCGCCCTGGCCGATCGGTAAGAATCTGCTGATGGGACTCCAACAAACGGATGACACGGTCTGTTTCTTCAGCCGACAGATCAGGATTTATATGTACATCCCTATAGGTTTCCCCAGGGTGTAATGGATACCCCCTATCCGTTTCTTCGCCCGATTCAGTTTCCATCGCGACCGCCATAGTCATGAGTGGGAGAGAAGTACCATCAGATCGTTCTTCATACTTTTTGAGAAGGTTAATGTGGAAGATTTTAGATTTCCCCCTGATCCGGATGGCATAGTTGGTGCGGGAGACAACCCTTTCTACCGGGAAAGGCCCCTGCCAACCAATCTCGAGTTTATTGGAACCTACTGGAAGTAACAACAGAACCCGATCCCCCACCTTAAGAGACCTATCTTTCGTCCTTCTATTGTAGTAGGCCGCGTGTCTCTTCCTGGCCGCCCTCAGATTCTGAGCTGCCAAAGCCCAACCCGTCTGGAGTTTCTTCTTTAACTCTTCGACGTATTTATATGAGGATACAGCTTCTTCAGAAGTTTCCTCCTCTGTCCAACATCTCAATAAGGCTTCTAAGGGACCCTTGATTGGCCTCCCAAATAGTAGAGTGGCTGGAGGCAACCCGGTCGACCCATGGGGAACCTCCCGATAGGCGAACAAGGCGGCTGAGATATACTCATCCCATCTGTCTGGTTTCTCTTGTGCCAGCTTCCGAAGCATGGTCATCAAGGTACCATTAAACCTCTCCACTTGCCCATTAGACTGAGGGTGATACGGGCTTGTGTGAATGTGGTTGGTCTGGAAGATACGAAAGACTTCTTCCATCAGCTTACCACAGAACTGAGACCCATTATCCGTTAGGATCTGGTTTGGAAATCCCAACCGAGTAAAGGTCTCCATCAGTGCATCAGCCACTCGCTTAGAGTCGATTGTGGCCAAAGGTATCGCCTCACCCCACATGGAACAGCAATCCACCATCGTGAGAATGTACTTATTCCTCTTCCTAGTCCTAGGAAGAGGACCAACAAGATCGATGGCAACTCTCTCGAAAGGAGAGTTCATAATAGGCATGTCTCCCAGGACTACCGGAGCTGTCCAGTGTTTTGGTGCCACACGCTGGCACTCTGGGCACGACTTGACGTACCTACGCACGTCTCCAGTCATCCCTGGCCAGTAGTAATGGCAGGAAATGCGCTGGAGAGTTGCCCCGACACCCATATGTCCACTGAAAGAAATGGTGTGTCCCATATGAAGAAGCTGTTCCCGATAAGCCTTAGGAACCACCAGCTGTCCATGCTGGTGATCCTCCATTCCGGCTCTCCGGTACAGTAACCGATTCTTCATATAATACTGACCCCGTCTTGGTGGGTCAGAACCTTTTGGCAACTGGTTGAAGCAAGGTTGCAAAGTAGCATCCTGGCTTTGAGCAGCTCGTAACTCCCCAGGCAAGGGATTCACAATCAAGGCCGGCGTCTGCTCATCCTCCAATTGAGATCTGGTTTGCATTGCCCCTACGTACATGGGTTCGGTTGGAATCCCTAGAAAGACGTAGCGACAACCCAAGATCATTGGGAAGATAGGATCTAGCAGAACGGCTGCCTGTATAGTGCCGGTAACATATTTTGATTTGATGTCCACCTTCGCAATTGGAAGAGACATCGCTACCGCACTCTTTGTCGCCGTTTGAATCTCAATAGATTCCCCGGTTAGCTGCTCTGGGCTCACTAAATGTGATGAAATTACAGCCTCAAACTGCAGACCTGTGTCGTAGAGACACTCAACTGGTTGACCGTTCACCAGTACCGTTTCTACTACTGGTGGTTTTTCTAAATCTTTGGTCCCAAGATCCCTCCCTTCTACCTCCTTGTGAGACCCTTCCCCGGTTTCTACAAGACAAGCAGCATAGTGAGAGTCTTTCTGTTTACGCCGGCAATCTACCGTATTGTGTGTGGGAGATTTGCAATAGGCGCACCACTTTTCACTCCACTTTCTTTTAGGAGATCCAGGTGGACTCTTACCAGAGGGTTTCTTACTAGGAACTTTATCGAAAGGATCCTCCTTCCTGGTGTGAGCTGTTTTAGGGTTCTTCTTCTTTCCAGACCATGTGTCTGGTGGTCGGGGATTGTGTTGTGACAATTCCCCATTATCCCCATGAGCTAGCACATACCTTTCAGCCAACGTGTTGACTAGCTCTAACCTTTCTGCCCCATTTTCAAGCAAAAAGGTTTGCAAAGGCTTAGGCATCATTCTCTTCATTTGGTCCACGACCACCAATTCTTCCAAACTTTCATAGTCGTTAGCAAATCCAGCTAAAGACATCCACTTCAAAAGGTAAGACTTCAATCTGACACTGTAGGCTGCGAACATCTCTCCTGGCTCTCTCTTCGACTTTCTGAACTGTTGTCGATAAGTATGAGCTGTCATCTGAAACCTTTTCAACAGTGCTTTCTCCAGAGCTTCATAGTCATTCTCCATACCAGGTGGCAACCTAGAATAGACCTCGTATGCGGTCCCCCTCAGGCCCTGTGAGAGTTTCAAGTTCCATTTCCCTCGCTCCAATCCCATAGCCAAAGCCATCGACCGAAATCTGTGAAGATACTGGTCGATCTTATCTTTGTGTTCATCGAACGGGAGCAAAGGGAACTTCATTGCCTGGCATGGACCGCCACCAGAAGTTGTTGAGTCAGGGAGAACTGCGTCTCCCACTGCACCGTCTCTTTCCTTGGCAGTTTGAGCTTTCAGCTCCAACTCTCTCATACGGAACTCATGGTCTCTGACTGCCTGCTCGGCCTCCATCTTCCTAGCCTCAGCCTCCATCTCAATCCTCTTGGCCTCAGCCTCCATCCTCTTAGCCTCAGCCTCCGCCTCAATCCTCTTGGCCTCAGCCTCCATCCTCTTAGCCTCAGCCTCCGCCTCAATCCTCTTGGCTTCGCGCACATCCTGTCTGTAGTCTCTTTCCACTTCCCGCACATATTTCTGTAACTCCGCTCCATCATATCCCATCTCACGCCCTGTAGCCTGTACGTCAGCGACATTAAACCCAGCTGATGCCATCTTAAACTCAGAGGGTAAGGGAAGAGGTAATTGTCTAATAAAATTTTTCTCACAATTACACAACAAGTTACATTACACGACCACAACACGTCGTATGTCGGTCAGTCTGTGTCAGGAAGAGTATAGACAATAGCCAGGCCCGGTAGGCAGAACCTATTAATAGAAAACAAGGATATCTGTCCCCTATCACTAAATCAGCCAGAACTTCACCAGGATTACAAATATCCCGGACGAGCCCCCAGAAATTGTAACAAGCTACGTGGAGGGTCCCAAATAGCCCGGTCACAATATTTCAAATATCTTCTATAGCCCTGGCTTAGATAGGTCTTTTCCTGCCAACCCTCCTCCGTTTTCCCTGGACACACTGTCACGCTTCCTTTCGACCTAGGGACCTATTTCCTGCAGTGTTCTTCTGGCTGACGCATAAATAACATGGCAGTCGTCAGAACAACTTGGAAGTAATTTTATTAACCTAATCAAGAACAGCACATGAACACATAAAGGCAGATAAACAGATAGATCTACACAGACACTACACTGGTAAATTCTAACACAGAGCCTCAAGTCGCCACAGTCACAGATCCAGCTTCAGATACTGTCTGATCTGTCCACACACTTCTCACCAAAGATGTCCGAATCTCCTTCCTTCTCCAACAACTGGGTGTAGGTTCAACCGGCTTTTGTAGAATCCAAGCGACTGGTGTGTTGAGGACTTCTGTTCATTGTCATCTGAATTAGTTCGGCACTAGGTCTTCACTGACCTATGAAAAGCTTTAGTGTTGCCGATAAGGTGAGGTGTTTGTGAAGGATAATGGTTGGGTCCTTTTAATGTCCGGGATAAAATGGGTATGCCAGAAAATCACTCTTAGGCTCCCTCCGGACAACAACTGCTCTCAGGCGTATGTTGTTAAAACAAAACCGGCAATGCACCAGTCATACAAAATGTCCTTGCTTCAAGACCTGCACCTTGCCTTGAGTTGGCCTCGTTGGACATATTTACGTTAGCCTAGAAGCACCGGTGATAATGTCCCTTCGAAGACATAGTCACTTCCCATAGAAGAGGACCCTGGAGATGATAAATAAAACCTGAGCGACTGGGCTGACTCATGTATCACACAAATATACTATATTTAATACCTGATTGACCAGGCCTGACCTGTCAGGTAGCCCCTGGATTGGCCACGTCCGGGTTTGAGTAGACCTCCAGCTGGACGAAGTCCGGTTGTCTTTTTGGCCACACGACACACCCTCCACACTCATACCAAGCCTTTATTATGATTGGGCACATTCATTCCCATGCTTCCCTCTCACTTGCAACCATGCCTTTCTCACCCGCAAGATCTTGTGGTGTGGTGCGCCCAGTAATCCGTGTGTTACATCTCATTAACTCATAGTATAGTATTGGGGTTGTATGGCACGCTTTGTAGTTCCCCAGTCCCTGCAAGAATAGGAAAGAAGATCCTACCCCCTCCCGGCTCCGCTCTTGTCTGAGCTGTCGCCGCAATGTACCAGCAGTGCCCCACAGAACACATAGATTCAGCGGAATGCAGGTTCTCTAAATGAGATACAGAAGTCCATTAACTTCCCTACATCATCCCATCTAGTAACAGATGAAAGAGATAGTCCTGTGAATAGCCTCTTCTGGCTCAAGAAGATAGATCAGAGATTGGTGTACCCCATTCCCAAAATACCCACTGAGTATATACAACAGAAAGATGACAATCTGTCCAATTCAAGCCGTAGATAGAAAGACAGCAACAGCTCATCTGACGCCAAGAACAAATGAAATCCTCTTGGGAGATATATGGTTCAGATTCACTTCCCCGGCTATGCCAAGGACAAGACGCGCAGCCAAATCGGCTAACGGTCACCCAACTCGTCATTGGTTATGATTGGCCTTTCGCCAATTCATCTTCCCCTTCAACCCATGGTATATTTATAACTCCATGTTTGGCTGGAGTACCCACAACCCAAGCCCTACCTTTCTTCACCACTTCAGTAGGAGGTTGCATCTCTGTCCCAATCTTCAAATCGACTTGACAAGATGCCACTATCCAACGGTAGGTGTGTACACGGCCATGAATTGCTTAGCAGCCGCACCAGCGCTCATTTGGCGCAAGGCGCTCCATCGGGTTTACCCGATGTGAAAGACATTGGCTACTTGCTCCATGTAAAGATTGTGATAGGAAGATAACCCAAAGAACCATCTTTCATGGAGATTTGAGAGAACAAGAGAACTGAGAGCTTCCGAAAGCCGTTCCCCCCTGTCTACCCAAAATAAAAGAATGCATAAGGACATGGACCACTGGCGTTTCGCTACACAACCAACCATCCAACCAACCAACCAACCAACCATCCAATCAACCAACCATCCAATCAACCATCCAACCAACCAACCAACCAACAAGCGACCAACCGCCGACCCATCCAACTATCCAGCCAACCAACCAACCAACCAAACAACCAACCACTAACGATCAAACAAACCAACTATCAATCAGTCAACCTACTGAAGCACCAATCAGCGACGAATCGCTCACCCACCCGACCAACCAACCAACCAACCAAACAACCAACCAACCACCCATGCCTCTTTATAGGCCAATCTACACACTTTTTCCCGTGTGGCTACAGTACTACACACGGGCAGCCCTTCGCTACAAGGCCACACCCAAACAAATGCAGATACTTCATCATGATCACCAGAAGACACACAGTTGGCCACAGAAGTAAGAGCATCGTCTCGGGCAACAGGTCTCACCCACACGTGCGAATACCTCACCGCGGGTACCACACAACACACACAGCTGGTCACCGCAGCAAGAGCAGCATCTCGGGTAACATGTCTCACCCACACGTATCCATGCAGACACATTTAGTTGCGTTTCCATTTACGTGACGTTTCAATCAACCTCAAAATTTATTGACTGCAACACTGATAGACTTAGCGATTTTACGTTCAGTAATTTGCCATAGATATCTGAACGGCCGACGCCCATACCATCGAAATCAACGCAAAGCGATCTGATTTAGGACCTTCAACCCGGGATGTCTAGGAATAACCCAAACATGTGGATTGAAGAGAGCGCCACAAGACTGAGATGTGTGGAATAGAATGATCGGAAACTTCACCACCGGCCCAAGAGAGCTGAAATGCTGGCCGATTTGTGCCTGGGATTGACAGATTTCACATCCTGCACTAGCTATCTTTGCCATGGCATTCTTGTACAGATCTCTACGAAGACTCTTCGATATTATGTCCGTAGCAATATATTATGTCCGTAGCAATATATTATGTCCGTAGCAATATATTATGTCCGTAGCAATATATTATGTCCGTAGCAATATATTATGTCCGTAGCAATATATTATGTCCGTGTCAATATATTATGTCCGTGTCAATATATTATGTCCGTGTCGATATATTATATCACAAAATATATCACTCAACACCCATCATTACTCAACCTCAACACAAAATATGACACTCAACACGCACTAGAACACAACAAACATATATCACTCAACACACACCAGCACCCAACCACAACAAAATGGCGGGTGCCCGCCCCGCACACATGCCACTAGTGGGTCGAGCACCAACCCCTGTCGACCCTAATACTGTACATAGGACTTCGCTGGTCCCACAGATGTAACTGACACCAGATCACCCAAGAACCACAACTTACAGGCACATACAAAACACCACATAATCAATATGTATGCAGGACAATTCTGGCCGGCGCGTCACATGAAACAACTTAGTGTTAGCAACGCTTCGGCTGCATGTTCCGTTTTCTTTTCACCCCCCCCCCCCCCGACACACACACGCATACGGACGCAAGCACACACACACACGCAAACACACACATACACAAGCAAACAGACACACACACACACAAGCAAACACAAACACGCACGCACGCTTTAATACACGCATTAATACACGCAAGCACACACACACACACAGACACAGACACACACACACACACAGACACACACACACACAAGCAAACAAACGTGCACCCACGCATTCACGCAAGCGCGCACACACACACACACACACACACCCACGCACGCACATAAAGACCAATAACATTGATGTTTTAAAGCAACTCTAAAGGAGATTGGCCATGATACGAGGACTTGGCGAGAGGTGTTAATTCTGTGTGATACATTTGCGAGATAGCGAGTGTGGGTAGACGCTGGGTAACTATCTGAACTTTCGATTGTATTTTCTGGTGGTATTCGGGTTGAAATAATTATGTTGCGGCGTATAGTTTTGTGTTATATTTACAATGATCGACCCTTATAACTTTAACGTAAAACGTGTGACAGAGAGAGAAATAGAGAGAGAGAGAGAGAGAGAGAGAGAGATAGATAGAGAGAGAGAGAGAGAGAGATAGAGAGAGAGAGAGAGAGAGTTAAAGTTAGTTGTATATCCTTTACATGATGTCGCAATCAACCCCATAATTTGTCTATTCGTGATCTCTTGGCAAGTTTACATTCAGTAGTTTGCCATTTTCTCCGTAATCTCGTTTATCCACGTAGGGTAAGGCAGCGCGCGAGAATTGGAAGCGGTTCTCGCCGCGTTGGTAACTTAGGGATACGTGAGCCGGCTGCTTAGAAAGCAAGGGCAAACTACTGAGCGTAATCTTGCCAAGAAAAAATGCTGGTAAAATGCTGGTGTTGACAGCGATATCCTGTAAAGGATATGCGAAAAAAACAAACAAAAGTTTGCCATTACTTTCTGAACGACCGGCACTCATACGATTGTATGAAAATTAACGCAAGGCGGTCTTCATCCTATTGGCTTGCAGCGGTGTTTCAAACGCGGTATGCGGGATTACGAATTGCGTCCGAAACCCCATGGCCACGGAGACAGGGAGAGAGAGAGAGAGAGAGCGAGAGAGAGAGAGAGATTAAATAGAGGGGGGGGGGGAGAGAAACACTGATAGGTGAGACTTAACAAAATTTAACCAATCCCTTATATGGAGTCGAAAACATCCCTCCTAAACTAGGAATTGATCCCGAACCCTAGTCTGGCCACAGCGCTACCAACTATACCACAACATCTTTATCTAACGTTAAATTCCATAACCAGACCGACAATTCTATACAATTCCTTACCTTCGTTGCTACCGCAAAATTCCGCTAGTTCGGATTCAACAGTAAATCTACAACTACGACCAACGAACAACCGCTCCGCTGCAACAACCAACAGCCCACCTCTCACCCAGCGCCGAAGTTTGAACACACGCCGATCGTGCCACAACTGTCGCTGCAACACGAAATGACCTGTTTACACCATATCCATTCGACATCTGCCAGGAGCGGGGACAATCGCTGAGTCGAAATGAATAACAGATTCACAGATAGCTCGCGTTGATGGGTGCTGTGATATTGTGTATTGTTGTGTATTGACAAATATATCCTGGGATGGGAGTTGACAAGCGATGTGTGATAACGGCGGAGCTTCGTTCAAGGAAATGATAACTCGATAAATTTGCGTCTTTCTACGATGTTTGAGGTAATCCGATAGGGTGGGGGGAGGGGAATGGAGAGTTGGAGTGTGAGGGAGGAGTGGGGAGGGATGGGGAGGGAGATTATGTGGGAAATATAGAGGGTTGGAGTATATTGGGTATGGGTGACGGGAGATAGAGTAGGAGATGGGGTTTGGATGGCGGGAGATAGAGGGGGAGGTGGGGAATGGAGGCGTTTGGAAAATAGGTGATGGGAGATAGAAGAGGAAATGTGGAAGTGAGGTGTTTGGAGAATAGGTGACGAGAGTTAGAGGGGGAAATGAGGAAAGGAGGTGTTTGGAGAATATGTATGGGAGATATAGGATGGAGATGAGGAAGGGAGGTGTATGAAGAATATGTTACAGGAGATAGAGGTGGAGATGGAAGAAGGAGGTTGAAGAGGGCCAGCGGGGGAGATAGAGAAGGGTGTGTGGGATAGGTGACGGGAGATAAGGGGGGGGGGAGGAGATTAGGATGGGAGGTTTATCAAGCACATGTAACGGGAGATAGAGGGGAAGATGGGGAGAGAGATGTGTGAAAGATAGGTGGCGAAAGGTAGAGAGGGATGTAGAGCGGTGAGATCTACGGAGGATAGTTGACGGAAGTGAACAAAATACAAGAACAATTAGCGTCACAAGCTCTCATGTTTTATGGGGAATTGACAGACGTGATGTGTATAAACATATTTTAAAGTCAGTTGCATATCCTTTACATGACTTAGCAGTCAACCCCATCATTGTTTGGCTGTTTGTGATTCCTGGGCAGTAGTTTGCCATTGCGTTCTGAACGACAGGAAGCCATACCATTTTATGAAGAAAAAAAAACTCAAGGTAAGGCAGTCTGCTACTAAATCGCCCACAGCTGTGTTTGAAACACGGTATGCGGGATTATAAACTGTGTTCGTAACACCGTCGTGACATAGCCGGCTATATAAACATATGGACACAGACAGACAGACAGAGAGACAGACAGACAGACGGGCAGACGGACGGACGGACGGACGGACGGTTGGACGGACGGACGGACGGGGTGCGGGCGGGCGGGCGGCCGGGTGGGCGGACGGGCGGGCGGACGGACGGGCGGGCGGACGGACGGACGGACAGACAGACAGACAGACAGACAGACAGACAGACAGACAGACAGACAGACAGACAGACAGATAGACAGACGGACGGACGGACGGACCGACGGACAGGCAGGCAGACGGACGGACGGACGGACGGACGGACGGACAGACAGACAGACAGACAGACAGACAGACAGACAGACAGACGGACGGACGGACGGACGGACGGACGGGCGAGCGGGCGGGCGGGCGGGCAGACGGACGGGCGGGCGGGCGGGAAGACGGACGGGCGGGCAGACGGACGGACAGACAAACAGTCAGACGATAGACTGATAGACAAACGCACGATAGATATATGCAATGGCAGAAATATAGACACTCAAACAGACCAACATGCATGCACACATACATACGTACATGCAGACGCATAGACAGACATACACGCACACACACACACACACACACACACACACACACACACACCCGAGTCAATCACTACGTTTATACACCTGAGACAGTGAGGCCGTTCATATACTTGATCCAAAACATAGCGGTCATATACTTGAGCCAATCACAACGGTCATATACTTGAGCCAATCATAACAGTCATATACTTGAGCCAATCAGGTCATTTATATACTTGAGCCAATCATAACAGTCATATACTTGAGCCAATCAGGTCATTTATATACTTGAGCCAATCATAACGGTCATATACTTGAGCCAGTTTCAACGGTCGTATACTTGAGCCAATCGGGTCGTTCATATATTTGAGCCAATCAGATCATTCATATACTTGAGCCAATCAGATCATTCATATACTTGAACCAATCAGGTCATTCATATACTTGAGCCAATCATAACGGTAATATGTCCCGTGTGTTGCCGGGGCCCATAAGGGAAGCAAAGAATAGCAACACTGTAGCATACCACGCATGTCGTAAGAGGCGACTAAGGAGGCTATGGTTCCGTCGCTCTGCTACTGAGTGAGTGCGTGGCGCGACTCTGTGAGCTGTGAGTTTCGTGTGAGATGCTTTTGAATCTGCCTGAGTTTTTTTTTTTGGAACGTGACTGCATGTTCGGAGCGATGGCAGCTGGCTATGTCCCAGAGTTGACCGGTTTTTGCCTTATGCAGAAATGCGTGGCTGCTGGGCTTCTGGTTGACTGCCACTGCCATCGACGATGAACTGTATTTTCGTGGACTGTGTGGGTGAACATCTAGGAAACATCCAGATGGGAAAATGACTGCCGATTCCATCAGAGATAAACTGGATGTTTCGTGGGGGACTATTGTGTTGACATTCTGGCGGCGGCATTATGCACAGTGTATCTGTGCGGGCTGTTGTTTGTCGAGACTCCTGACTTTTCCACTTTTCACATTGGGCAGTGGGGAGCGTTTTATGTGATATTCACTGGCACAGGAACGGAGCATAATGGGACGACCCGTTGCTGTGAAGTTGGGACCGTGACTAACTAACTAACTAACTAACTAACTAATAACGGTAATATACTTGAGCCAAACATAACGGTCATATACTTGAGCCAATCGGGTCGTTCATATAGTTGAACCAATCATAACGGTCATATACTTGAGCCGCAGGTCAGCATAGCCGAATGGATAAGAAAGCTTGTTATTAAACATCCGGTGTACTGATATCGAAGTAAAGGGTTCAACCCCTACACGGGACAGTTGGACTAAAATGTTGACCTGTCGTCCTTGACTTGAGGACAAAAATTACAAATACATCTGAAGTCGGAATGGGTTCTCCTGATGGCGAGGGACACTGGTAATAGGGAAAGCAAATCCACACGCAAAATTCAGTCATCACTACTATAAATAGTGTGTATGGACTACGCTTGAGTTCAAAGCGAGCGAGGGCAGAAAAAAATATACTTTAGCCAATAACAACGGTCATATACTTAAGCCAATCACTACACACATACTCTTAAGCCATTCACAACAAACAGACACTTAAGCCAATCACAACAAACAGACACTTAAGCCAACCACAACAAACAGACACTTAAGCCAATCACAACAAACAGACACTTAAGCCAATCACAACACACAGACACTTAAGCCAATCACTATAGATACTTAAGCGAATCGCTTCATTCAAACACGCTAGTCTGTGAATACGACTCTTGGCATTGCACTAAACATCTCTAACATTCATTTCACACACACACACACACACACACGCGCGCACACAGACACGCACACGCACGCACGCACACACACACACACGCGTGCACGCACACACTTATCATCATTATCTTCATCATCATTGTGCAGATCCCTGTAAGACAGTGGCGATCAAAACGACCCGCTGAAAAAAAAAAAATGAGTGTGCAGTATCCTCTCTGCTCCTTCTTCCCGGACCATGTCCCTCCCCATCGTCGTTTGTTCCAAAGCACTGTTACGTTAAGCATGGCGAGAGCATCACAGTTTCTGAGCCATGACGCTGTTTATAATTATGTATAACACTCGGGCACTTAACATAAAGGGATCAGTCTAACGAGGTCAAAGAAAGCCAACAGAAAGACAGTCTCGAATTTTCTAGTGACTTTTACTGAAGCAAACGTTTCCATTGGTCAATTTGGCATTGCTGTGAAAAACGTCACCACGCTGTGAGGTCTGTCCCGCTTTTGTTTATCTCTCAATAGCTCGCCGGACTGTTAATTTGATTTTATCTTTGGTTTGTGAGGGTATCTGTGTGGAAATGTGTGTGAGTGTGTGTGTAAATAGGCGTGTGTGTATGCGCGCGGGCGTTGGTTTCTGTGTGGACAGCCGCACTTAAACTAAAGACTAAATATGAGCTTGTTTGTCCAGTATCGCCAGAACATTCACCATCTGAGGAGAAGATAAATTTGATGATCTCCCCGTGGAGGAGCTTATAATTCCCACGACCTTGGACTGCAAGTCGTCATATGTACTTGGAGTCAACAACAGTCTTTGGTGAGTACCGGATGAGATGTCCTGTGTGATAGATACCAACTGAGAATTAGCTCAATTAAAACCGAGTCTATTGTCAAGGTCTGGAGAAGAGACAAGAATGGGTAGCCCCGCCCCTCGGGTTGTTGTTTTTAATTGTTGGAGCCAGCCGAGACATGGTTTATTTGCCGGGGTATTAAGTGGAGCTTTGGAGTAATGGTAGGCGGGGTATTGGGTGGAGCTGTGGAGTAATGGTAGGCGCGATATTGGGTGGAGCTTTGGAGTAATGGTGGGCGATTATTGGGTGGCGCTGTGGAGTAATGGTAGGCGAGGTACTGGGTGGAGCTGTGGAGTAATGGTAGGCGGGGTATTGGGTGGAGCTGTGGAGTAATGGTAGGCGGGGTATTTGGTGGAGCTGTGGAGTAATGGTGGGAGGGGTATTGGGTGGAGCTATGGAGTAATGGTGGGCGGGTATTGGGTGGAACAGTGGAGTAATGGTAGGCGGGGTATTGGGTGGAGCTGTGGAGTAATGGTAGGCCAGGTACTGGTTGGAGCTGTGGAGTAATGGTAGGAGGGGTATTGGGTGGAGCTGTGGAGTAATTGTAGGTGGGGTATGTGGTGGAGCTGTGGAGTAATGGTGGGAGGGGTAGTGGGTGGAGCTGTGGAGTAATGGTGGGCGGGTATTGGGTGGAACAGTGGAGTAATGGTAGGCGGGGTATTGGGTGGAGCTGTGGAGTAATGGTGGGCGAGGTATTGGGTGGAGCTGTGGAGTAATGGTAAGCGAGGTATTGGGTGGAGCTGTGGAGTAATAGTGGGCGAGGTATTGGGTGGAGCTGTGGAGTAATGGTGGGGGAGGTATTGGGTGGAGCTGTGGAGTAATGGTAAGCGAGGTATTGGGTGGAGCTGTGGAGTAATGGTGGGCGAGGTATTGGGTGGAGCTGTGGAGTAATGGTAAGCGAGGTATTGGGTGGAGCTGTGGAGTAATGGTGGGCGAGGTATTGGGTGGAGCTGTGGAGTAATGGTAAGCGAGGTATTGGGTGGAGCTGTGGAGTAATGGTGGGCGAGGTATTGGGTGGAGCTGTGGAGTAATGGTGACAGGTAGTAGTTGTTGATTGTGAGTCCTCGTGAAGACTATGCTTTAACTCTTAAGTGAGGCTGATTGATGTTCAGATTGTGTCTTGCAAAGGAGCCACCAACTAACAGTCAACAAACAACCAACCAACCAACCAACCAACCAACCAATCAACCAACCAACCAACCATCTATTGGGTTCGCAACTACCTCTCTTAAATCTTGATTAGTAATAAGTGTGCATTTATTTGTTAAGCAAAGTGCCTATATGGGCGATGCCGGTTCGCAGGTTTTGTCCCAAGCAGGTAGCTAAGAGTCGGCTCCGTGGCAAAGGTGTTACGGGCGCAGCTCGCAACCCCGTATACTAGTGTAGCGTTCGAAACACAGCAGTGTTGGTTTTTTTTTTATGAAATGCTATGGGTGCTGGTGGTTCAGAAATCAATGGAAAACTATTAAAAGTAAACTTGTCCAGGAGTCACGTACAGCCAAAAAATGCTGGGATTGACTGCTACGTCCTGTAAAGGAGATGCAACTAACTAAAAATGTAGCTAAGTATCTGATAAGAGATGCCTTGAAGAGATTAGAACAAGAATCACCATGGCGAAGGTAGCCTTTTGCAAGATGAAAAACATACTGACCATTAAAAAATATGTCATTTGCAACGAAAAAAAGAGTGTTGAGGCGCTACATAGAGCCAGTGCTTTTGTATAGATGTGATGCGTGGACGATGAGCAGACACGAAGAAGAAGATGAAGAAGAAGAAGAAGAAGAAGAAGAAGAAGAAGAAGAAGAAGAAGAAGAAGAAGAAGAAGAAGAAGAAGAAGAAGAAGAAGAAGAAGAAGAAGAAGAAGAAGAAGAAGAAGAAGAAGAAGAAGAAGAAGAAGAAGAAGAAGAAGAAGAAGAAGAAGAAGAAGAAGAAGAAGAAGAAGAAGAAGAAGAAGAAGAAGAAGAAGAAGAAGAATGAGCAGGAGGAGGGGGAGGAGAAGAAGACCGGGAATAGGAAGACTTTACAGCAAGCTCTCCCACAATTTTGGCTCAAGACTGAATTCTAAAACCTCGCTTTAATTTGGTTTTTATTTTAGTTTGACACGTAATATCTTATTAAAGTGGAAACCTGTGCCTGAAGTCGTGGCTAAAAACACGTGATCAAGTTTCTGCTTGTAATAGCGTGGCCATTTTTTTTTCTATCATTTAGTCGCATCTGATAGTTCACGTGGTTTATCCTTGATTTTCTTTTCTCGCCTCATCTTTAGTCGGCCTACTTTCACGTCATCGTTAGTCGGCCTACTTTCACGTGTCTTATTCTCTCTCCCAGTTTCAGCATTAGTTAAATGTACGCAAGTCTCTGATTCTCTCTTTCAGTCTTACCATAGACACGGTCTTACGATAACCACGATTTTATCATCCATCCATCATGCGCCAGACCGTTTTAATAAGATAAGCGTGGGCGGTCATGTTTTGCCATGTCACTCGATCACCAGAGTCGTGGATCAGCTCCGTGTTCCTGTCTCGACCATGCCACGTGGCCAAGCCATCCAGATATTTACTTCTCGGTCTTCCCCGTGGTCTCTTCCCTTCGAGCTTGCCAGTTGCCACCAAGCTCTCAAAGTCATTTCTTCTCATAACATGCCCAAAGAAATTTGACTGTCTACGTCTAATGACTCTAATCAGTTTACGATCTTCGTTTGTTTCGTGAAGGACTTATTCATTGGTTTTTCTGTCTGTCCGTGGTATTGTTTGCATTTCCCTCAGAAACCACATTTCGACAACTATCACGATCTTACCAAAGCCACGATATTACCATAGCCACGATCTTACAATACCCACGATCTTACAATACCCACGATCTTACGACAGGTAGGGCATTACTGTAGCCAGGATATTATCATAGCTAAGGATAGCCATGTCTCTGAATCTCTCCCGGTCCAACTGTTAGTCAACTGTATCAATGCGACTGACAGGGCTCAGCGTTGCTGCGAGGAGAGCTACCTACAAACTGGGAAAATAATACTTAAAACAAATGCATGCGACTTTTCTTAAAGCCGTTTCTGTTGAGTCCTGATAAAGGTTTGTGTTTACAGTAGTGAGGTAAGTGAGAGACTGCTCCAGATCATGTAGTTAAGTAGCATCTTCACGGGGACTCTGTGGCAAACACGTCCTTCCCATCTAGAAGATCAGAAAGCAGTGGGATGTACGTGAACGGCAGTGGCACTACATGACTATGGACAGGATGTAACCAGGACAGGATGGCCACAACACGCCCAGGCAGGCTGAGGTTAGGATGTAACCTGTGACATGATTGGACAAAACACACACAGGTAGGCGGGGGTTAAGATGTGTTCTGGACATGAATGGTCAGAGCACATACAGGCAGGCGGGGTTAGGATGTAACCTGTGACATGAATGGTCAGAGCACATACAGACAGGCGAGGGTTAGGTCAAGACTGGCTATGTTTTCTCTGCGGGTGTTGGGTGTTTGTGGTCAGACTACCACCCAATGAAAAGATGAGCTGTTTTATTGCAATCTGAGTGCTTTTTGACCAGAATGCTGACTGTGTGTGTCCCCCTATGTGTTTGCACACATTTATTCTCTCTTAGTCTCTCGCAATAACACTCCATCTCTCTGTCTCTCTCTCCGTCTCTGACTTATCCTCTCTCTCATTCTCTCTGGCTCAGTCTCTCTGTGTCTCTCTCATTGTTGGTCACTTTGCATGTCCTTTGCAAGACGTTACTATCAACCCCAGGTTGATGTACTGAGCAACTTTACGTTTAGTGGTTTGCCATTACTTTCTGAACAATTAATTCCAAATGACTGACCGGTGTGTGAAATGAAACCCCAACCCCACCGTCAGCACACGAGAAGTTTAAGTACAAGCGCACTGAACCCTACGACCAGGCTGTCAAGTCAATCACAAATAGCCAATAAATGTTGGGGTTGATTACCACAACTTGTAAAGAACATCCAACTAACTACACTGTTTAACACTGCACCAGCCTCACTCAATCCCAGCAGAACTTCGATCTTTCCGCATTAACATTGTTGTCGTTTTGAGGTTGAGGTTCTTGTAAAAATTTCGATATCTGTCACAGACTTTCAAGCAAAACCATGTCAACTTATCCAACGAAGCAAGCGGTCTTAACCACTTCCCGAGGAAAAACTAATGCACTTGGTTGAAATTATTCCCTGCGCCCCTGCAACTGGCACTAATACTCTTTCGTTATCTCTCGTGCGCTACTTGCACTCTACAATGGCCTCGGAATAATTACGCTATCGGGGATTTAACTAAGAAAGAACACAGCGTAATGCAGCTTTGCAGAACACTCTTAGGAAAACAATGGCGTTGCGGCTACTAGCCTTCATCATCATCATCATCATCATCATCATCATCATCATCATCATCATCATCATCATCATCATCATCATCATCATCATCATCATCATCATCAAGTGCCTTGCCAGCTGGCGTAGGCGTTCATTTCTCTCCACAGATCTCGGTCTTTGGTGTTCTGGATCAACTCTGCTGATGATATTCCTCCATGCCACCGTCTCAATCCATCCAGCATCATTTCTCTTGGTCTGCCTCTGCCTCTTTTCCCTTTGATCTTTCCAGTCGTCACGATGTTCTCCAAAGCCTCTCTTCTCATCACATGACCAAAGAAAGCCGCGTGTCTCTTTCTTATCGTTGAATATAATGTTCTAGTTTCATTAGCCTCTTTCAGGCAACGGTCGTTAGTTACTCTGGCAGTCCAAGGAATTCGCAACATCTCAGGTACCGATATCTTTTGCTTCCAAGTTCTTCCTAATTGGTTCATGTACACTCCAAGATTCACTGCCATACAGCAATACATGTTCTATATAGCACTTCAGCACTCTCTTCCTTACATTCAACAATAGTGACTTATTGCATAAAATACCTTTCATTTTCTGGGTGTTTCGAAAGAATGTTACGGAAGTAAAGATAGGCAGAGGACACGCCACTGGATGCTGCTGGGTGATGATAATGAGCCTCAGACAGTCTGGCGTGATGCAGTTTTGACATAAGCTGGCGAGTTATCAGAGTTGACAGGGAACTGCGCTGATAATGCCATGAGAAATGTCGAACGAGAGTTCCAACCCAGCGTTCCACGTCTCGCTAAGTGAGCGAAAGACTAACTGCCCATTCCTCCGTCCACTCACGCCTGCAAAACACGATGACTCCCTCACGTAACAGATCTATCACAGGAAACTGCATCGGGGATTATAAACAGGATCTAACGACCCAATTACACCCGGCCGCGCCATTTGTGAACACATCATACACACAAACATTCTTAGTTGTTAGCGTCCTAATTGACGCGCCTTCCGGCTCGGCCCAGAAAGTAGCGTTTGATCAAAGCAGTTTCTGTTGCAGATTAATAGATTTCTTGTTGCTTGTTGGATGAGACGGCAGTCTTCTCTTGTTGTATTTAAAGACACGGATATCTTTCTATTTGATCTTGTTCCACACTTGCTAATGTGTTGAACGTCACTGCCGGGGCGGTGCCGGGTCAAGGTCTGGTGGCAAGGCTAATGTGTTGTACGTCACTGCCGGGGTGGTGCCGGGTCAAGGTCTGATGGCAAGGCTAATGTGGAGATGGCGAGTTGGATTCCCTTGATGTTGTCTCTGTGAAATCAAATGTTGCGGTCATGTTCGCGCACAATGGTCTGTCTGTATTTTCGGTACTTTTGCTTTAATTCACCCCAAACAAACTTCGTGAGTTATATTTAGCGTCACGAGCTATATTTAGCGCCGATGGTGATCTCCCTGTGTTCGGCTGGAGTGCGTGTTAGTGCGTTTCAATTGCCCCACACCACAGTGTTGTTTCTTTGGGGCTGTGGCAACCCGTTTCTGTGTGAGTGTCTGTCTCCCTTCGATCCTCATTTGCATCGGTCCTGCAAATCACTTTCCGGTTAGGGTTAGGGTTGTGTGTACCCTACCCCTAACCCTAACCCTACCCCTACCCCTAACCCTAACCTTACCCCTAACCGGAAAGTGAAAGAATAGCGCTCACCGCCGCATAGAATTGCGCACCGAGCTACGGCGCAACACACGGAAACCCCCTGGATGTTCGGCGCAACACAGGGAAGCCCTGGATGTGACGTCATACCCTGGGATTCCCTTTTGTTTGGGGTGAATAAAAGCAAAAGTACCGTATTTTCTTCAAGGGCCTTCACGATTGTTGCCGCAACATTTCTGGTGATGCTGTGGTGCTTCTTGTGGTGTGTATTGTGATGCGTCTTGTGGTACTGTGTGGTATGGTACTGTGTTACGTGGTACTGTGGTGTGTGGTGTAGTATTGCATGGTGTGGTATTGTGTGAGATGCAGTGAGGTATAATATATTATGTGTGGTGTGGTATGGTATATATGTGATGTATTCTGTGGTATGCCAGTCTCCCTGGTCGAGGGGTTAGCAGCTTTCTCCGTAACCCCGAATACTCTCGTGGTTGACGTGAGCGCAAGAGAATTGGAAGCGGTTCGAGTCGAGCCAGTGACTTATGAGAGTATGGAGCCGGTCGCTCAATGGCAAAGTACTGAGCGTAATCCTGCCAAGAAATCAACAATCAGCTGAAAGATGCTGATGTTGACAGCGATGTCCCGTAAAGGATATGCAAAAACAAATTCTGTGGTATAGTGTGATGTGTGATGTGGTATCATGTAATGTGTGGTGTGGTAAAGTTTTATGTGTAGTGTGGTATAATATTATGCATGGTGTGTTATAATGTTATGTGCGGTGTGGTATAATGTTATGTGTGGTGTGGTATGGTATATATGTGATGTATTCTGTGGTATAATGTGATGTGTTATCATGTAATGTGTGATGTGGTAAAGTTTTATGTGCAGTGTGGTATAATATTATGTATGGTGTGTTATAATGTTATGTGTGGTGTGGTATAATGTTATGTGTGGTAACATAACAAGGGCATACAAGAAAGAATTCAACATAAAATAGATGAGGAAGTAGCTGAAGAACAATTTGGGTTCCGCATAAACAGCGGCACCAGAGAGGCAATTATCTGTTTGAGGATGTTAATTGAAAAATATATAGAAGTTCAAAAAAGTATATATGTTTGTTTCATATACCACAAGGAAGCTTTTGATAGAATACAACATGAACTACTAATTACAGGAGTAGACGGAAAGGACATCAGACTTATTAGTAACTTGTACTCGGAACAAGTGGCGTCTATTAGATGCGGTAATAACTATGCGTCGCCTATAGAGATAAAAAAGAGGAGTACGGCAGGGATGTGTACTGTCCCCAAGCCACTTCAACCTAAACATAGAAAGAATTTTTAAACAAGTTGAACTGTCTGGACTTAACATCAATGAGAAGAATCATAAACAATCTTAGATATGCTGACGATACTGTGTTACTAGCAGAAAGCGAGCAAGAGTTGCAAGACCTTGTGGAACAAGTAAACAGGCACAGTGCAGAATGTGGCTTAGATATTAACATCCCCCCCCCCCCCCCCAAAAAAAAAAATAAAAAATAAAAAAAAAAATAAAAAAAAAAATAAAAAATAAATAAATAAATGAAAACTATGATATTTACCAGTGGAAAGGAAAGGCCATCAATGAACATCACAGTAAACGGACAGATACTAGAACAAGTAACAAGTTTCTCCTATCTTGGACATGTAATAACAGATGATGCCAGAAGTGAAATAGAAATCAAAAAGAAAATAGGAATGGCCAAATATGCTTTCAACGGCATGAAATCAGTATTAATATCTACAGCAGTGGTTCTCAACCGGTGGGGAATATCCCCTCCCCCACCGGTTGAGAACCACTGCTCTAAATGTTAATACTGATTTCATGCCGTTGAAAGCATTTCTCCGGAAAGGGGGGGGGGGGGGGGGTATTTTAGGGTTTTGGGAGGGGGGGGGGGCGGGGAAACTAAGATAATGTCAAGATCGCGTTAATACAAGAACCGATTTCTTGATATTGTTTCTCCTCTATACGGTTCTGTACTTCTCGCCCTTCTGAAACTTGTTTTATAACGTAAGTAGACCCACAAATCACGTTTTATGTAGACGTCTAGACTTGTTTTAGTATGTCTTATTAAATTTAGCTTCCATTTTTACGTATACTGTGAAGGGGCGGAAGGGGGGGGGAGTGGCAGGGTTTATAGGTGGGAATTACGAAAGAGGGGAAGGGGGTTGACATTCTGAACATATGGTGAGGGGTGTATGGGCCAAAAAAGGTTGAGAACCACTGATCTAGAGAGATTAACAACGCATTCAAAATGAGAATTGTCAAATGCTACCTATATTCAAGGCTACTGTATGGCGCGGAAGCCTGGACATTGAACAAGCAACTAGAAAGTCGCATAGAAGCCCTGGAGATGTGGATATACAGACGAATATGTCGTATTTCATGAAAACAAAAACAATTAAATGCAGAGGTTCTAGAAAAACTGGGAATGAAAAGTTGATGAAAGAAATAGAGAGGAGGCAAGTGAAATATTTCGGCCACGTTAAAAGACATGATACTCTTATAAAAACCATACCGGAGGGCCAGGTTGAGGCAAGCAAGCAAGAGGTAGACAACGATACAAGTGGGAAGATAACATCAAGAGATGGACGAACAGCAGCCTGACAGAATGTACAGTCAGGGCAAGAGACAGACAGTGTTGGAGATCCATAGCAGCCAACCTTCATTGTGGAGACGGCACCTGATTGATTGATTGGTGTGGTATAATGTTATGTTAATGGTGTGGTATAACGTGATGTGTGGTGTGGTATTGTGTGATGTGTAGTGTGGCATGTGTGATGTGTGGTGTGGTATAATGTGATATGTGGTGTGGTATTTTGTGATGTTTGGTGTGGTACAATGTGATGTGTGGTCTGGTATTGTGTGATGTTTGGTGTGGTATAATTGATGGTGAAGTGAATGCAATCATCTCCAAGATCCGTGCGGCCTTTGACAGACGTGGCAATCCACCCCAGTGTGTTTTTGTTGTTCATGACTTCTGGGCAAGTTTACGTTCGGCAGTTTGTCGTTGCTGTCTGAACGATCGTTACTCATACCTTTGTAACCAACGCAAGATGGTCTGCTTCCAAATCGGCCGCAGCTGTGTTTCGAATGTGTAGACAAGATAGGTAGACAACTAGATAGATGGCTATAAAGTTAGTCAACGTAGTAAACATTATTATTCATGAATACAGTGTTTAATATTCTACTTCTGCCTACATAAGCAATTCGCTGCAGTCTGTTAGCATGAGCCCGACCAGGCATGTTACGAAAACGGCGACAGAACCAGGCTCTGTATGCGACATTATTTGGCTTGAGTATTCGTCAGTGTTCTAAAATGTAACCATCTTGAAGTGCCACTTGGCAAGTTGTTATGCCGGAACTATACGAACGGCCAGATTATTTTGAGCTGGTGTGCTATTTTAACCCTTGTTTATTTTCAGTGTAATCCATTGTGGCAGCTTGTCGTCGTGTAGGACAAATGTTGGAAGAAAGAATTGGGTCCGCTAATGGACGCCGTGCTGAACTGCATAAGCTGGTCATCGATCTCCCAGTGTTTGTCTTTGGTGGTCGTATTTTAACCCATTCAGTGCCAAATAAAAAAGTGGGTTTGAACCTAACATCCATGGAAGGCGGAAAATGGGAAGTAGGTTTGTGTCCGACGTGTGTGACTTAAAAGCTATTATCGTAGCAGACAAGAGAAGACAGTACAAGACAAGACAGGAAAAGACATGCGAAGACAAGACAATGTAAAACAAGAGAAGACAAACCAAGACAGGACAGGGAAAGAAAAGATATGACCAGACAAAATAGAGTAAAATAAGGCAGGGAAAGACAGGGCATGACAGGACAAGAGAAGATAGGACAATACAAGGCAGGACAAGAGAATATAGGACAACACAGGACAGGCAAGCGCCTGCCGCCCTTGCTTCTCGGACATTCCTGGTAGTCATTGTAGGCTGCACCGACATGGAAACCCTGATCTTTAAGAAAAGACCGCACCTATGGAGATTCAAACCATGACCTAACGACACTCGATGTCTGGAGCTACCATTAGCATGCCCGCCACGTATCCTCTAGAAAATGTAGTCAGATGGGGAAAACATGAGGTCATGTGGTGAGTAAAATAACCCAGAATGTCCCCCCCCCCCTCTCTCTCTCTCTCTCTCCTCGCCAGCAGGTGAATGCATGAGTAACTACGTTAGTGCGAATCAACAGCGGCCTTGTGCATATTTTAAGTATTAACAAGTTGGATTACAAACGACACACACTCAAAATCGCCCTCGCTTCAAGGCTCAATTATTGAATTTTTACTGTAACCTCTTTCCCATATTGCCACAGCTGGCCGTGCTTTGGTGTATCATACAAATGGGCTACGTGGCACTGTCTCGTCAGGCCCATAGCCCGGTATACACACTTTCCTCATAAAACGAGTTATGTTACACTTTTTTTTGTCATCCCTAGCTCGGTATACGTAGTTTACTCACAAAACGAGTTATGTTGAACTCTTTCGTCATCCATAGCTTGGTATACGAAATATACTCATAAAACGAGTTATGTTGCACTCTTTTGTTATCCCTAGCTCGGTATACGTAATTTACTCATAAAACGGGTTATGTTGGACTCTTTCGTCATCCGTAGCTTGGTATACGAAATATACTCATAAAACGAGTTATGTTGCACTCTTTTGTTATCCCTAGCTCGGTATACGTAATATACTCATAAAACGAGTTATGTTGTACTCTTTCGTCATCCCTAGCTCGGTATACGCAATTTCCCTATACACCGAGCTACGTTGCACTGTTTCTTTAAGTCCGTGGTTCATATATGCAACATCCTGAGGGCAAGACTAGAAAGGAAAGGACAAGAGAAAAGAAGAGAAGGTAGGGCAAGAGAAGACATGACAAGACAAAACATGCAAAGCAAGAGAAGACACGAAGGACCAGACAAGACAGGATAAGATAAGGTTAGCTTGGGCAAGACAGGATACCTAAAGAAAGCATAAGCAAGGCTAGACAAGATAGGACAAAACAGGACAGAACAAGGCAAAGGAAAGAAATACAAGGGAAGACAGAACAAGACAGTACATGGCAGGACAAAAAGGACAAGATGAGACAAGAGCGAAAAGACAGGACAAGACAAGATAGAGCAATACAAAGAGAAGCCAGAACAAGACAAGACTGGGCCAGACAAGAGAAGCCAAGACAATGTAAAACAAGAAAAAACAAGCCAAGACGGGATAGGGAAATAAAAGACATGACAAGATAATACAGAGCAAAAGAAGGCAGGACATGACAGGACAAGACAGGACATGACAGGACATGACAGGACAAGAGAAGATATGCCAAGACGAGACAAGACATAACAAGACATAACAGGACAGGAAGTGCTAGACACAATAGGGACAGACTAGACAATATAACTGGCGCCTTGCCGTCTTGACAGACGATAGTTTGTTAAATGGAGTTATATCTCTCCATAACACAAAGCCTGGACTGAATTTAGAGACCATGTGTTGCCCATGCAGCATGATCCCTCTCTCGGCCTGTCTAGTGTACTCCAGAGGAAAGGTAACACCAATACGTCTGGAACAAGACAAGCTGCAGAAGCTGCCGGATCAGCAAAACAATACTCTAACTGTCCGCCTGTCGGAGCTTCAATTCTAGACCAGTTGCCAACCAAGGCTTAGGGCCTGGTCTGCCCTGCCATGACATTTAGTCTTTAGATTCCATTTCCTCGCACTAGGATAAGGCTTGTACCCTCCCAGTTGCGCTCCTCCGTCCGAAGCCGTTGGCACAATGTGGGGTGTCGGGTTTGGTAAGCGCTACCCAACAGTCGGCGCAAACAGAAGCAGATTGTACTGTCTACTGTCATGAGGTAGCTCAGTCATGAAGACTAGATAGGACATGACAGGTCATTAAAAAAAAAACGACAGGACGCGGCAAGAAAATATAGGACAAGAATGGCAAAAGAAGGAACGACAAGACATGGTAAAACAAGACAAGAGTGGACAAGGCATAACAAGACAAAGTAGCACAAGACAAGGCAGGAGAAGAAATAAATCAAAAACAGCATTAGCCGAAAGTTGCGCGCAGAGTTTATGCCTGTTGAGAATGAGGGTTTTACAAGATAATTGCTTTGAGTAAACATGCGATATGAAATCATCAACAAAACCCTGGCACGTTGCAAAATACACAGACTGGCCATTAAGACATGATTTAAGATGACATTTAAAGAAAATTGCTGTCTCCCTGGCCCCAGGTTCGCTTCACAGCTCAGATGGCGCACTTAATGACCAGACATGTCTTCAGCCAGAATAATCTGTCCATGAACTTGCTTACTGGCTATTATTAGAATGCTGTTAAATAGGGAGACAACTTTGTATGACGTTAAATGGGCGATCCTGTTTCACAGATAATGGAGATGATTGAAATTATCTGCTCCTTAATCGTAGGTCTACCGCTCAGAGTTCTGTTGTCTGGTTATGAACCATTAGATCGTTCATGGGTGCCCCTACTCAAATAAGAGTTTACTATCTAAAAGTACTGGAGAGCTTTGACCTTAATAGACCAGAACTTTAGGAAATCAAAATTCCAACTGCACCTCCTAGCGGTAGAGGAAGGGAAACACACTACGGTGTGGCTAACGCAGCCCCGGGGACCGAGTCTCAACCAGGATAAGTGGGCAACTCTGCAGCTGACAGTCGGAAATGGCTGTCAACGGCTGAGGTAACAAACTCCCATGTGTATGAGGAAGGTAAGTGGAAATCACCGCATTATCTTCCCAAGACTTCATGACAAAAACCATTACAGATTCAGTGAACGATGTTAATGGCTGTCTTAGGACATCCTCGTCCGGTAGGGACAGTCATGAGCCACAGGTGACATCAGACCGTCATCCAGCTACTGATGGCAAAATAATCACTAAAATAAATAAATTTAAAATAGATACATGGAATGTTAGAATGGTAAATGAGCTTAGAAAGTTCAACAATGTTATAAGTGAAATGAAAAGCATGAAATTGAATATCTCAGGCATAAGTGAGATGGGATGGAAGGGATCGGGCAAAATTATAACTGACAAATACACAATAATTTATTCTGGAGTTGATTGTCGTTGTGGAGGTGCAGTTGGGATTTTGATTAAAAAACAAACAAACAAACAAACAGCCAAGTCAATTAATGGTTACTGGTGTATTTTAGATATAGTTTTTATGGTCAAAATGAAAGGCAAACCGATAGGTATACATATAGTACAAGTATACGCACAAACAACAAGCAGTAGTGATGAAGAAATACAACACTTTTACGATGAAGTAGAAATGGCGATGTCTCAAATTAAATCACAATAAATAAAAATAATACTAAGATATTTTAATGCAAAAGTAGGAACGGGAAATATGGAGGATGTAGTGGGGAATTATGGTTTAAGTAAAACATACATGAAAGAGGAGAGAAACTAATAGAATGGGCAAATATCAGTGATATGATAATTGGAAACACCTGGGTTACACACCATAAAAGACGACTTTATACATGGAAAAGCCGTGAAAAGACAATACTCAACCAAATTGACTGCATACTTATTAATAAAAGGTTTAGGAATGCGTTAGTTAATGTAAAGACAATGCCGGGTGCTGACTGTAATAACGATCATGCACCATTATATGGACTAATGAAAGTAAGATTGAAGAGAGGGAAAATGTGGTTAAGAATATGAGACTTAATAAAGAGGTTTTGAAGGTCGATAATGACATTTAAGAACAATACAGAGTGACTGTGAAAAATAGGTACAATGCAATAGCTAAAATACAGAGTACAAATGAACAATGGGAAATGTTAAGGGACTCCATTCATCAAACGAGCAAAGAAATATTACTGGAGAGAAGCCAAAAAGCTAAGAAAAATGGATGACTGAAGAAATCTTAAAATTGATGGCCAAAAGAAAACAAATTAAGATGACAAACAAGAATATGCTACGATAAAAAAAAGAAATAAGAGATAAATGTGTGAAGGCAAAAGAAAGTTGGTTAAACGAAAATTGAATTAAATTCTAATAAAGATTTAAAAAAAAAATATGCACAGACAAATCAATGAGCTCACGGGAAGAAAAATAATAATAAATACAGGGTGTTTAAAATCAAAAACAGGAAAGATATTATTGGAGGAAGATGCTATAATGAAGGGGTCGAATGAGTATATAAGAGAATTGTATGATGGAGAAAAAAATGGCAGAATTAACAGAACAAAGTAACTTAGAAGATCCAATTATTCTAAAAGAAATCGCTGACGCTATTAAACATATGAAGAAAGGAAAAAACAGCGAGGCCAGATGGAATCACAATAGGAGAGTTATAAATACTGGGAGAATTTGGAGTAGATATAAAGCCAGAATGTTGAATGATATTTATAGCAGTAGATATCTACCTAGTGATATGCTGAAATCGGTTTTTATAGTTATACCAAAAGGACCAGGAGTAAATGAATCCGAAGATTTTCGTACAATTAACCGCATAAACCATGTCACTAAGCTTCTACTCAGAATTATAATGAGAAGAACAAGAAAGAAAATAAAAATGGAAATTGGTGAAGAAAAGTATGAATTTGTAGAAGAAAAGGATTCAAACAATGCAATATACACATTACGAACACTATTAGAAAGATCAGTAGAGACAAAGAAAGATATATATTTGTGCTTCATAGATATACTAAGGCTTTTGATAAAGTAAAACATGATGAAATGATTAAAACGTTGGAAGATGTTAACATTGATGGGAAAGATATTAGAACAATAAAGAATATTTACTGGAACCAAATAGCAGCAATTAAAATGGGAAATAAAGAGGGTAGTTACGAACAGATAAAGCTAGGAGTACGACAGGGTGTTTCTTGTCACCGGATCTCTTCTCCCTCTATAGCGAAGTAATAATGAGAGAGATCAAAGAGAAGCCAGGAATACTAATCGGAGGATATAATATAAATAATATACGCTATGCAGATGACACAGTATTGGTGGCGGATAATGCAACAGACCTACAACAATTGTTGGATACTGTAGTAACAGGAAGTGCAAAGAAAGGACTCTCCTTGAATATCAAGAAAACAGTAACAATTGTGATATCGAAGAAAAAAAAGACATAAAAATGTGAAAGAGAAATAAAAGGGACAATTCTTAACCAAATGGATAGTTTTAAATACCCAGGGGCATTTATAACATCAGATGGAAGATGCACAACATAGATTCTGGAGCAGAATAGGGCAAGGCTGCATTTCGGAAAATGAAGAGTGTCAGAATCCCCAATAAGGCCTTAACAGAGGTAATGAGTTAACACTAGTCTAGTAGAGAGACATCAGACAGGGAAGACACCGAGTACTATTAATAGCCTCACAAGGAGACACAATTGTGTCAGACCAGAGGTCGATAAGTACAGATGAGCGAGGGCTTTCCCCAAGCAATTGGGTAGCTGGTCCTTGCGAGTAACCGTGATATGCCAGGTTACTCGGACTCACCAGCCGGCGTGCTGGCAAGACCAGGCACGCAATAATAGCTACTGCACGGAGAGTAAAGTGTCCGTGCTTGTCCACGCAATGTGTAGCGTGTGGACAGACTGACTGGAGACGGTAGAGAGAGCAGACGTATCCTTGACCAATGCGATAGCTTTCTAGGCCATAGGCAAACATAGGGCTGTTCATTTAGATTGTGAAATGCTAGCATCATCTATCATCACGTTAATGTATTCATATTGTGTAATGATGATGAAACCTAACGCTCGTAGAGCCATTCAAATGTCGGCTCTGAATAAATTGCATTCCTTTCGCAAATGTCATGAATTGTTATTTCGTGCAGTGCGAAAGTAGCGGAGTCTTGAAAAGCTGCAGCGCACAAGTCGCTGACAAAGAGTATCCTACGTCACTATCATTGCATTTAAGAAAGAGAGTGCTAAAGTGCTATATAGAACCTGTATTGCTATATGGCAGTGAATCTTGGAATATAAATAGACAAATTAGGAAGAACTTGGAAGCAACAGAGATGTGGTTCCTAAGACTAATGTTGCGAATTTCTCGGACTGCCAAAGTAACTAATAACCACTGCCTGAAAGAGGTTAATGAAACTATAACTTTATGTACAACAATAAGAAAGAGACCAACAGTTTTCTTTGGTCATGTGATGAGAAGAGAGGCATTGGGGAACATCGTGACAACTGGAAAGATCGAGGGGAAGAGAGGGAGAGTTAGACCAAGAGAATTGATGCTGGGTGGATTGAGACGGTGGCATGGAGGAATATCATCAGCAGAGTTGATCCAGAAAACCGAAAGAAAAGTCGGGGAAGAACAAGATCTGTGGAAAGTCATGAACGCCTACGCGAGACGGCATGGAACTTGATGATGATGATCCTGTTGAAGAAAAAAAAATCGAGTTTACTATAACGATAAAACCTCCGCCGCGGAGTTATCACAACCGGAGGTCTCCGATCATCAGAAATAGTCTCCTCTAGCTGAATGTTTCGGCCCTTTACCCCCGTTACTCTCTCTCTCTCTCTCTCTCTCTCTCTCTCTCTCTCTCTCTCTCTCTCTCTCTCTCTCTCTCTCTCTCTCTCTCTCTCTCTATATATATATATATATATATATATATATATATATATATATATATCTTATATATAAATTAGGATGTGCGTATCTCTGTATGTATTTATGTATCTCTGTCTGTATGTATGGCCTTTATTTGTTCGCGAACGGCCCATCCGATTGAGATGAAATTTTCTACACGCCTTCCTTTCATTCCAGAGCTGTCAACTGTGATATTTTGTTAGTGTGAAATCGCCTGCTTACTCAGTATTATTTCATTTTTCATTTTTCATCATAATTTCATATATCTCAGGGGACATAACTCTGTAAAAGTTATTTCAAGGGGCATAACTTTTCTGTATAACTTATAGTCATATTGTGGCATCGTTTTCAAAGATTTATAAACTCTTTGTCCATAGTTATGTACCGGCATATGAGTTATAATAAATAATGATACAATCTGTAAGGCATTTTCAAAGTTTTCATAAAAATGATGCACAATGCATAACATTGTAACTCATCTTTTTTTGCTTAAGAAGTTACTGTAGTCATGCAGGTGATTAGAAAGAGTTTTCATTAAAAATAATGGATGGTGTGTGGTAGAACGTTCTTTTAAGTTACATTTTTTTTTGTTGTATGAATTTAATGAAGCCGGACAGGGTCAGGCAGACAGATAGACAGACAGACAGACAGATAGACAGTCGGGAACAGGAACTTATATGACTACTTATATAAATTAAATGAGATGCTTCACACCAGGAGCTGGGCGATGTCGGGCCGGGTCAGACAGACAGACAGACAGACAGACAGACAGATAGTCGGTAACGGGAACGGGAACTTATATGACTACTTATATGAATTAAATGAGATGCTTCCCACCAGGGACTGGGCGAAGCTGGGCAGGGTCAGCTAGTATTATATATATAAAAGACGAACAAGAGTTTAATACTGGTGGTAAGAGTCGAGAAGTCACCATATATTGCAGCAAACGAGAGTTTACCATTGATAAAATAGATGAGTTTGCTAACTATTAATAAGATAACGTGAATTTGCTTTTAGTAAACAAAACACGTTACCATTATCAAGTCACACGTGTTTACTAGTTTACTGGAGGCAAGAGACAAAGGTTTAATGTAGGTAAGAAACAATGGGTTACAGCAAGTAAAAACAACGGTTTACTTGATAAGAAACAACGGTTTACTGTAGGTAAGAAACAATGGTTTACTGCAGGTAAGAAACAACAGTTTACTTAAGTTAAGAAACAACGATATACTGGAGAAAAAACTGTTCATTGCTGGTAAGAAACAATGGTGTAGGTAAGAAAAAACTGGTTACTGCAAGCAAGAAACAACAATTTACGGGAGGTAAGAAACAACGATTTACTGGAGGTAAAAAAAAAACTGTTTGTTGCAGGTAAGAAACAATGGTTCAAGTAAGAAACAACTGTTTACTGCAGGTAAGACACAAAGGTGCAGGTAAGAAACAACGGTGTACTACAGGTAAGAAACAACGGTTTCCTGCCGGTAAGAAACAACTGATTACTGCAGGTACGACACAAAGGTGCAGGTAAGAAACAACTGTTTACTGGAGGTAAGAAACAACGGTCTCTTGCCGATAAGAAACAACGGCTTATTGCAGGTAAGAAACAACGGTATACTGCAAGTAATAAACAACGGATTTTTGCCGGTAAGAAACAACGGTTTACTGCCGGTAAGAAACAACTGTTTATTGGTAGTAAGAAACAACGGTTTACTGCAGGTAAGAAACAACGGTGTAACGGAGGTAAGAAACAACTGTTTACTGCAGGTAAGAAACAATGGTTTATCATTAAAAGCAATGCTTTTCGTTAGCCATTTTAAATAAAGAGGATAAAAACAAGAGGTTGCACAATTTATTACCTGGCGTATTTCAGTGCATCTTTTCAGGTGATAGCAAGAGAAGATGTGACGTGGGAAGCGAAGAAAAGGCGGGGCGAGACATTACAGGAAAAGAAGAGATAGAGAAAGACAGGATAGGAAAAGACAGGACAAGAAGAGACAGAGAAAGACAGGATAGGAAAAGACAGGAGAGGGAAATAAAAGTCGAGGAAAGAACAAGACATGGGAAGAACAAGACAGGGAATGACAGGGAAAAGACAAAACAGCGACGACAAGACAGGGAAGAAACATGGCAAAACAAGACAGAGAAATACAGGGCATGGACACACCAGACATAGAAAAACACGACAGAGAAAGACAAGAAAGGGGTTGATTGATTGATTGATTGATTGATTTAGGAACCGACATCACAGCATACGGGGCATTCCTATAAGCGCTCCGTCTCTATCCCCAGCAGCCAGCGAAGAGTTCCAACACCAATAGTACCAGTAGCAATCTGATCATATGTCCGTCTCGCCTTTCCTCTGAGCGTCGAGCGTCGGCCAGATCCCCTCGTTGCTCTTACCAGATCCCCTCGTCGCTCCTACCAGATCTCCTCGTCCCTCCTACCAGATCTCCTCGTCCCTCCTACCAGATCCTCTCGTCCCTCCTACCAGATCTCCTTGTCCCTCCTACCAGATCCCCTCGTCCCTCCTACCAGATCTCATCGTCCCTCCTACCAGATCTCCTCGTCCCTCCTACCAGATCCCCTCGTCCCTCCTACCAGATCTCCTCGTCCCTCCTACCAGATCCCCTCGTCGCTCCTACCAGATCCCCTCGTCGCTTCAACTAGATCCCCTCGTCCCTCCTACCAGATCTCCTCGTCCCTCCTACCAGATCCCCTCGTCACTCCTAAGAAAGGGGAAGACAGGACAGCGGACAACAAGACAGGGGAAAGCCAAGACAGGGAATGACAGGGAACAACAAGTCAGGGGAAAAGATAAGACAGCCAACGACAAGAAATGGCAAGACATGGAAAGACAAGGCAGGAAATGAAAAAAACAAAAAAACCCAGACTCAACAAGACATGAATATCTAAGACAATACAAGACATTACAAGACAATACCAGTGCAAAGTGCGTATGTGTATTAAGTTTAGAGTCAAAGGGAAAAAACAAACAAATCCAAGTGGCTGTACAAGATAATCGATTCGAGTAAACATGCAATATAAAAACACCCACAAGACCCTAACACGTGGTACAATTCACATTCTGGTCATTAAGACACGATTTAAGCGGACAGTTAAAGAAAATTGCAGTCCCAGGCGCAGGTTCGCTTCACAACTCACATGGCACACTTAACGACCAGACATGTCTTCAGCCAGAATAATCTGCCCATGAACTTGCCGACTATTATCAGAATGCCGTTACACAGGGAGACAACTTTGTATGATGTTAAATGGGCACAGATAACGGGTATGATTGAAATTGTCTGCTCCTTATCGTTCGTCGACCACTCAGAGTTCTGTTGTCTGGCTGTGAATCACTTGTTTGTCTCTTGTATACTGCTCCTCCCGCTTGTTTCCGATTTTTAGAAAAAAAAAACAAAAAAAACTTTCCACCACTTTCAACCAGCCGCAGTGGCGTCGGTTGTAGTTGTAGTGGTTTAGAGTGCGGGTTAAGTTGTTTCGTTTTCTGCGCCACTGTTAGCTCGCTTTTCGATTTTGAAGCTTTTATGCCTGTAACGTCAGCTGGGGGATTGGCCGGCGGGTTATCCTTTGTGTTCGTCTCCTCCGGCAGTTCCCTTTGTCGATGTTGGTGTCTGGCTATTCTATTTTGGTTGGATGCAGTCCTTATAAGTACTCTTTATTTGAATTTATGGCTAGACTCCTTAGTCTAATTTTTTTGTTTTTTTTTGTTTTTGTTTTATTCGCATATCCTTTTACAGGACATCGCTGTCAACATCAGCATCTTTCAGCTGTCTGTTGATTTATTGGCAAGATTACGCCCAGTAGTTTGCCATTGCTTTCTGAGCGGCCGGCTCAGTTATCCCGCAAGACACCAGCTGGGGACGAACCGCTCCCAGCTCTCGCCCGCTAGGAGACTCTGCGTGATAAACGGGAATACGGAGAAAGTGGTGTAACCCCTCGGACAGAGAGACCGGCCTTAGCCTTATCACCTTATCAAAATCAGCGAAACGCGTGTCCATTTGTTCTATCCTCTCTCTGTTTCTTTGTGGCGTCGTCTTCCTCGTCTGAGAGGCGAAAGTCTTTTTTCCATCTTTCGAATTCACTGTTCGAATCCTGCTTTAGGCTTTCTTCAGATGTCTGGTGGGATACTGGTGTCTTAAGTGTCTTGGACATTGTGGTTGGACTACTGGCTTTAGCTTACGGTTTCTGATTGGTCTTTGGTTTGGTTTAAGCTTGTATCTTCTCTCCCGTCTTTCGCGTGGCTTCTGCTGGCTTTTTGGTTAGCCCCCTCTCAGCTTTTAGCAGTTGTCTCTCTCTGATTTGATGCCTTGAAGAATTTCCTCGTTCTCTTTCTTTATCTGTGCCATGCGTTTCACCTCTTGCTGTATGCTGCGCTGGATTTCCTTCATGTCATCCAGTAGTTTTTCGTTGTCGCAGGTTGGTGTAGGTGCCAGAAGTAGCTTAACTTGCTTCTTCAGCTCGTCAGTTTGCCCATGTATCTGGGATGTTTCATCTTGTGAGATGCCAGTAGCTGTCTCGCTTCCTTGTATGGAATGTTTGTGGTTATGGCGATCTTTAAGATGTCTCTGTGTCTTTGGAGGTACGGGCAGCCCAGGTATCTTGCTCCGTGTTTGACAAGGCAGTAGGCGCACTTTCTCTTGTTATTGGGCTTTCGGAAATCCTTGTCCTGTTTGGCCAGCGGACACTCCTTGAAGGAATGATGTTCGGCGCAGATCTCTGTCTGGCTGCGGCATGTCGTTCTGCTGTGGCCGTCCCTCTGGCACCTCGAGCGTTGTGTTATTCTCGGGATGAATCGTTCCAGCTGTTGAGCTTTCATTGTCATCGACACTTGGCTTGGCATCTCGCTGCCCTCTGTTGTCACCGTCGCTAGAGTAGTAGGAATCTTACTGCGAAATGTTCTCCACTTTCATTGACCTTACCAAGGCTTTTGATACAGTCAGCAGAGAATGACTGTGGAAGATTATGGCAAAATATGGCTGTCCACGAAAGTTTGTCCAAATAGTGCGGCTATTTCATGATGGTATGCAGGCAAGAGAACCCTTTCCTGTCACCAATGGAGTGAAGCAAGGATGTGTCCTGGCACCAATACTGTTCAGCCTCATGTTTTCAGCCATGTTGATGAACGCCTTCGAGAACAACGACATTGGAATAGACATCAACTACCGTATGGATGGAAAGTTATTCAATCTCAGAAGGCTGAAAGCTAAAACCAAAATTAACAGCGACACCGTCAGAGAGCTCCTGTTTGCTGATGATTGCGCTCTGTACGCCAACTCAGAGGCCGACATGCAACATAATGTTTAAGCTTTCTCACATGCCTGTGCCAACTTTGGGCTCAATATCAACTTGGAGAAGACTGTAGTTATGTACCAGCCAGCTCCAGGGAATAATCACACTGTGCCGAATATCAAAGTGAATGATCATAGACTAAGTGTTGTGGACAAATTCACATATCTTGGCAGCACTGTTTCACAAGCTGCCACAATTGATGACGAAGTGAATGCAAGAATCTCCAAGGCCAGTGCGGCCTTTGACAGACTGTACAAGAATGTATGGGACAGAACTGGAATAAGCCTGCAAACAAAGCTTAAAGTATACAAAGCAGTTGTACTATCCACACTGCTATATGCTTGTGAAACCTGGACTGTTTATCAGCGACACGCTAGGACATTAAACCACTTCCACACAGTCTGCCTAAGGAAGCTACTGAATATTAAATGGCAAGACAAGATTCCAGACACTGAAGTCCTAGAAAGAGCGCCCATGCCCAGTATCCACACTCTACTGATGAAGAATTAGATTCGCTGGGCTGGTCACTTGACTCGCATGCCAGATCACAGGCTCCCTAAACGAATCTTTTACAGCGAACTGCGTTGTGGTAAAAGCTCCCAAGGTGGCTAGAGGAAACGCTTTAAAGACACTGAAAATCTCACTGAATGCTTTTGGAATTCATCATGACACCTGGGAGGCTGCAGCCAGAGACCGAAATTCGTGGCGTGCATCATTACGCAAGGATGCAGTCATATGTGAGGCAACCAGGACTGCAAGAGCTGTGAAGAAAAGGCAGGACAGAAAAACAACTGATTTCCTCCAGAAACGTCAAGCATTTTTTGCCCACATTGTCAAAGAACATTTCGAGCCAAAATAGGCCTTATCAGCCATCTTAGAACCCACGGCTCCATACCTTCAACCTCAATGGATGAAATGAATGGTCATCATCATTCTTGATGGACAAACAACAACAGTAGGAATCTTAGAGTAGGTCTGGAGCCGCTCCACCTTCAAGATTCGGATATGAAGATGTTCCTGTTGTAGCTGCTTCAGTATCCGGTCATCTGTAAGATCCACTTTGATGCATTTGATAACTCATCTGATCGTCTGTAAGTCGGTGTTCCCGACTCTGGTGATTTTCTCCTCACTCTGCTTCTCAATAGTTATTGATCTTCTCTGTGGTGGGTTGTGGTCGCCATTCTTCGTGGTAGCTTCACTTGAAGTTACTAGAGGTTCTGGCGCTTTGCTGCAGCTCGCAGGCAGATTCTCTCCTCTCGTCTTCTTTACGGTCTTGGTTACTTCTACGCAGCTCACCTTAAACGTCGAATGTCTTCTGGTTTTGGGCTTGGGTCATGCCATTCTCTCCCCCCCCCCCCCCCCCCCGGTATCAGGTTTCTTGAACAGACGGGTGACTTGTTCTCGATAGCACTCCCGCAGTTGCGGATAACAACATCTTGAGATTTATTCTGCTCTCCTCCTCCCCTTTCCTGGACTTCTCAATGCGTGATTAGCCATTGTTTAATGTCCTTAAACACAGATTGTTTATAATCTGTTGGAAGTATTTAGTATTTTTACTAAGCCAGAGTTTAATACTGGAAAGAAGCGAGAGCTTACAATGGATAAGAAACATTAAGTTACTACTGATAAGAAACAAGAGGTTACTGTTGATTAAAAAAAAAGTAACGACAGTTTACTAGTTAGTTAGTTGCATATTCTTTACACGACGTTGCAGTCAATCCCAGCATTGTTTGGTAGTTCTTGATCTCTTGGCAAGTTCAAGTTCAGTAGTTTGCCATTGCATTCTGAACGACCGGCACTCACAAGCTTGTATATAAAACCAACGCAAGGGCGGTCTGCTTCCAAATCATCCGCAGCTGTGTTTCGAACGCGATATACGGGATTATGAATTGCGTCCGAAATCCCTTCGCCACAGAGCCAGCAACGACAGTTTACTATTGCTACGAAAACAGAGTTTACCTTTAACAAGACAAGAGAGTTTACCTTTAACAAGAAAAGAGAGTTTACCATTAACAAGACAAGAGAGTTTACCATTAACAAGACAAGAGAGTTTACCATTAACAAGACAAGAGAGTTTACCTTTAACAAGACAAGAGAGTTTACCTTTAACAAGTCAAGAGAGTTTACCTTTAACAAGACAAGAGAGTTTAACTTTAACAAGACAAGAGAGTTTACTATTAACAAAACAAGAGAGTTTACCTTTAACAGGTCAAGAGAGTTTACCTTTAACAAGACAAGAGAGTTTACCTTTAACAAGACAAGAGAGTTTACCTTTAACAAGTCAAGATAGTTTACCTTTAACAAGACAAGAGAGTTTACTATTAACTAGACAAGAGAGGTTACCATTAACAAGACAAGAGAGTTTACCATTAACAGGACAAGAGAGTTTACCATTAACAGGACAAGAGAGTTTACATTTAACAAGTCAAGAGAGTTTACCTTTAACAAGACAAGAGAGTTTAACTTTAACAAGACAAGAGAGTTTACTATTAACAAGACAAGAGAGTTTACCTTTAACAGGTCAAGAGAGTTTACCTTTAACAAGACAAGAGAGTTTACCTTTAACAAGACAAGAGAGTTTACCTTTAACAAGTCAAGATAGTTTACCTTTATCAAGACAAGAGAGTTTACTATTAACTAGACAAGAGAGGTTACCATTAACAAGACAAGAGAGTTTACCATTAACAGGACAAGAGAGTTTACCATTAACAGGACAAGAGAGTTTACATTTAACAGGACAAGAGAGTTTACCATTAACAAGACAAGAGAGGTTACCATTAACAAGACAAGAGAGTTTACCATTAACAAGACAAGAGAGGTTACCATTAACAGGACAAGAGAGTTTACCATTAACAAGTCAAGAGAGTTTACCTTTAACAAGACAAGAGAGTTTACCTTTAACAGGACAAGAGAGTTTACCATTAACAAGAAAAGAGAGTTTACCATTAACAAGACAAGATAGGTTACCATTAACAAGACAAGAGAGTTTACCTTTAACAAGTCAAGAGAGTTTACCTTTAACAAGACAAGAGAGTTTACCTTTAACAAGACAAGAGAGTTTACTATTAACAAGACAAGAGAGGTTACCATTAACAAGAGAAGAGAGTTTACCATTAACAGGACAAGAGAGTTTACCATTAACAAGACAAGAGAGTTTACCATTAACAAGACAAGAGAGTTTACCATTAACAGGACAAGAGTGTTTACCATTAACAAGAAAAGAGAGTTTACCATTAACAAGACAAGAGAGTTTACCATTAACAGGACAAGAGAGTTTACCATCAACAAGAAAAGAGAGTTTACCATTAACAAGACAAGATAGTTTACCATTAACAAGACAAGAGAGTTTACCATTAACAAGACAAGAGAGTTTACCTTTAACAAGTCAAGAGAGTTTACCTTTAACAAGACAAGAGAGTTTACCTTTAACAAGACAAGAGAATTTACTATTAACAAGACAAGAGAGTTTACCTTTAACAAAGTCAAGAGAGTTTACCTTTAACAAGACAAGAGAGTTTACCTTTAACAAGATAAGCGAGTTTACCTTTAACAAGTCAAGAGAGTTTACCTTTAACAAGACAAGAGAGTTTACTATTAACTAGACAAGAGAGTTTACTATTAACTAGACAAGAGAGGTTACCATTAACAAGACAGGAGAGGTTACCATTAACAAGACAAGATAGTTTACCATTAACAGGACAAGAGAGTTTACCATCAACAAGAAAAGAGAGTTTACCATTAACAAGACAAGAGAGTTTACCTTTAACAAGTCAAGAGAGTTTACCTTTAACAAGACAATAGAGTTTACCTTTAACAAGACAAAAGAGTTTATCTTTAACAAGTCAAGATAGTTTACCTTTAACAAGACAAGAGAGTTTACTATTAACTAGACAAGAGAGGTTACCATTAACAAGACAAGAGAGTTTACCATTAACAGGACAAGAGAGTTTACCATTAACAGGACAAGAGAGTTTACATTTAACAGGACAAGAGAGTTTACCATTAACAAGACAAGAGAGGTTACCATTAACAAGACAAGAGAGTTTACCATTAACAAGACAAGAGAGGTTACCATTAACAGGACAAGAGAGTTTACCATTAACAAGTCAAGAGAGTTTACCTTTAACAAGACAAGAGAGTTTACCTTTAACAGGACAAGAGAGTTTACCATTAACAAGAAAAGAGAGTTTACTATTAACAAAACAAGAGAGTTTACCATTAACAAGACATGAGAGGTTACCATTAACAGGACAAGAGAGTTTACCATTAACAAGTCAAGAGAGTTTACCTTTAACAAGACAAGAGAGTTTACCTTTAACAGGACAAGAGAGTTTACCATTAACAAGAAAAGAGAGTTTACCATTAACAAGACAAGAGAGTTTACCTTTAACAAGACAAGAGAGTTTACCTTTAACAAGACAAGCGAGTTTACCATCAACAAGAAAAGAGAGTTTACCATTAACAAGACAAGAGAGTTTACCATTAACAAGACAAGAGAGTTTACCATTAACAAGACAAGAGCGTTTAACTTTAACAAGCCAAGAGAGTTTACCTTTAACAAGACAAGAGAGTTTACTATTAACAAGACAATAGAGGTTACTATTAACAAGACAAGAGAGTTACCATTAACAGGACAAGAGAGTTTACCATCAACAAGAAAAGAGAGTTTACCATTAACAAGACAAGAGAGTTTACCTTTAACAAGACAAGAGAGTTTACCTTTAACAAGACAAGCGAGTTTACCATCAACAAGAAAAGAGAGTTTACCATTAACAAGACAAGAGAGTTTACCATTAACAAGACAAGAGAGTTTACCATTAACAAGACAAGAGCGTTTAACTTTAACAAGCCAAGGGAGTTTACCTTTAACAAAACAAGAGAGTTTACTATTAACAAGACAATAGAGGTTACTATTAACAAGACAAGAGAGTTTACCATTAACAGGACAAGAGAGTTTACCATCAACAAGAAAAGAGAGTTTACCATTAACAAGACAAGAGAGTTTACTGTGAACGCCTGATGCGTCACAAAATGGGACAACGAGGCACTAGATATTGATGACACCAAAACCAATAGTGGAATTTGGAAGTATCTAAGTTCATCGGCCAAGATATTTTTAAACAGCTTGAAAGTTCAAGCTCTGAACCCGATTTGTTTCGGTTCCCTAAAACTCTACCTCAACTTTCGTTGTTCTGTAGCTTTCTCAGGGTCGAGGAATGCCAGATGTAATGTATACTTTGGGTTCGAGCTGTCAGGTGGACAACACATGCCACATAGTTTATAGGTGCATACGAGATCGGAAATAAACGGAGCCTGTCTAGGGACAATAGCAGATACCAAAGCTGGCATATTTACGGCAGTGGGAACGTTCTTGAGCTGAGAAATCTACTTAAAGGAGCATGAACTCAAACAAGGACTATGAACTCAAAAACAAGGTCGTAGCGGGGTGAAGGGAGTTAGATTAATAATAAGATGCAAATTAAGCAGGGTACGCGAGGTACTGATTGGATGACCTTAGCGAGATGAGAGGAGCATGGTCACGTGATTCCAGAAAGGCGCCAACTCGAGAAGTGATATATACTTGAGGATCCAGTCAGTTTAGAGAGTGAACAGGAGAGAGTTGGACAGTCGAGAGTGGACTCCGGGAGCGGCGGGGGCCTGGGCCCTCTTGGGGCAGCCCAAGGAACATAGTAACAGGACTTCAGAAATTGTGGCTAATCCGTGCCCAAGTCTGTATAGTATCTGGAGCAGGAGGAAGTGAAGGAAGACGGACAAGCGCCCATGCTAGAACTCGTCTGAATCACTGATAGGAGTGAGAACGACTAAGGATCTGTGAACGGAACCTACCCAAGGCAGATAAGCCAAAGAAGGGAAAGACACGCAAAGTCCGAGGGTCGCCTAAGTGCAAGAAAGCCACTTGAGTTAAGAGGACCGCCAGCTAAGGAGACCGCTCGTTAGTTGCAGTAGATGGCTAAACGTCAGACAGGACGACAATAGCCAGGGACACTGCGGTCGGGACCACGCAGGAGACTAAAGGTCCGATAGGACGGAAAGGTCAAGTGGGATCCACGACAAGCGATTGATTGGGCAGAGACAAATGAAACCCAGAAGGGCAACCTGAAAAGCAACTGGATGGCAGAAGCGAATGCATTGCCTGGGTAAACTGGAGTTGCCTAGACATACCGTGCATAGCTGAATAAATAGATATTCATCTGAACAAAATAATCCCTGGGTATTTGGGCTAAATACATGGACCACTAATAAGCCTACGGAAAGATAGTTACGAAACAAAGGCCGGTGGAAATCCTAGCTTTAGTTCTTTACTTGATGCGGTTAGTAGGTGATCATAAGTGGCATTCCCCTAACATCCAGTTGCATAGGCTGTTACACTATCTATATCTCCCTTATGAGGTAATGCAGCATTGTATTATTAGAGTTGGTTAAGCATTATGTGTCTGCAATGTATGTACTGGTTACTCAATGCGATTATGTTGTAGATTGTCACTCTGTTACTGTTCAGAAGGAAATAAATATATGTTTGAGTTGCCTTTTATTTCGACTTGTCAGTCTGAGATTGTGTAGATTAGAGTAGTTTAGAGACATTGTGAGGTGGGCTGTGCATCTCTTCTATAACCTGATAACATACACCACGAGACATTGATGGTGCAATAGTATAATTAACTATTGTTCTCACGCGGAGACACGAACCTAAATCTTTCCTATCCCTTACTCTCATCCTCTTTCTCCTTCTCTCTTTCTCTCTTCATCTTTCCTTTTTATCAAAGATAGTGCGTTGTAGGCAGAGTTCGACTTAGGAACGAACTTTTAGGCTTCACACTATTTATATCATTTCCCTCATCACCCTCTTCTTTCCCTTCTTCCTCTCTCCTCTCTTCCTCTCTCCTTCTTCCTCTTCTTTTCTCGCTGTCACATTACCATTAACAAGACAAGAGAGGTTACCATTAACAAGACAAGAGAGTTTAGCTTTAACAAGTCAAGAGAGTTTACCTTTAACAAGACAAGAGAGTTTACCTTTAACAAGACAAGAGAGTTTACTATTAACAAGACAAGAGAGGTTACCATTAACAAGAGAAGAGAGTTTACCATTAACAGGACAAGAGAGTTTACCATTAACAAGACAAGAGAATTTACCATTAACAAGACAAGAGAGTTTACCATTAACAGGACAAGAGAGTTTACCATTAACAAGAAAAGAGAGTTTACCATTAACAAGACAAGAGAGTTTACCATCAACAAGTGTGACATATTCACCTATCCATCATTTTCAGCGCGTCAACGTTACACAGCAACCCAGAGATTATCGAAACAATTACAGCACCGTAGAACATCGAACGCACTAAGCGATACTAATGACAGACAGATGCCAGGATAAGAATAGAAGGGTTAGCGTCAACAGAATAGAATGTGACTGGTAGAGACACATCACGTGGATATAGCGTCCCCCAGCTTGGGCGCCGCTTTAATAAAACCGCGCACTTCTATGACTTCAGAGCGAGCGAGCAGTCGCCAAAGCTATGTGTTGTCCAACTTTCAAACTTTTACAACGGGCAGTTTGATCTAGTCTGAGGTAAGCGCGTGATTCTCAGATCTAAGTGGTACCAAGATGTATAACGTAAAGGTATCCAGTGTTGTGCGTCCAATGAATTGTATTTTTGATAAAATAAATCTCTGAAAATGTGAAAAACTGCCGATCGCAACTTCAATACTGGCGCCACTTCCCCGGCGAAACCGACATCTTATAATTTCTCAAAACTGCAAAACTCTGACTTTCTACACTACATCTAACAACTTCACTATGTGCATATGACTATAATCTATCACAGAATAATGTACAAGATGAAATTTCCAATGCACTCAAATGCTTTTCATCAAAAACTTCTAGGAAAACGTTTCTGCAGAGATAGTCAGCTGGTGCAAACGAAACACTACCTTGCTTAAAAATGTACTTAATTCTGTCTATTTTGCAATCTAAAGAAATGAAACAGGAATTATACTCTTCCTTTTCTCTTTACGGATTGAAAACAAATAGTATTTGATAGAAATTAGTTTATTCATGTGTCAGATTTTATTTAGACAACGCACTACATCAACTGCATTGCTTAAAATAGGTTTATGTTCACAAACGTCATTTGTGATAGCCGACCTACTTAATCTGCTCAGACTAACGGGTGATAATTACCTTGGTCTATAGCCAACTGTGTCGCCAACAGAATGGACATGATATGCACTGGTAAAAGATGTAGGAGAAGTATAAGTAGACAGAGAGGAGGAGAGTATTAGGGAAAAATACTTTAAGTAATAATTTTTTTCTAATATATTGTGTCATGACCTTGTATAGATTACATTTTGTAACAAATACACATCAGAAATTCTGTATGTTGGACATGAACCACAATAAAAGCACACTAGATGAGTTAAACTCATATTAACTGATGTAGATGTGAGGACAATTAGTACAAGCTATGGAACCCCACACAACAGAAGTTAACTCAACACAATACACTTCACACCACACAACTCCACCCCACAACAGCAGGAACAAGGAAATGATTTAGAATAGGAAGTAGTTGCCTTGGAAAGTACAGATAAACAATTATATACACAATGTAGAACAAATAGAGTAATGTGGATGTTTAAATGTATGCCATTTATACAAATGCATCTCATACTTGTGTTGATCTTGCCTGTCAGCTTGATTACCATGATTCAGGGAACATCACATTATCACTCTTATCTGTGTCTGACTGTACACTACTCACTGAACTACAGGTCCACTGAGGAAATGCATACAGCAGGTACCAGACAACAGAAGCTGCATCCAGTGTAATAATCTCTGACCCACCCCAAAGTAACACAACAATACTTCTTCTGATCTTATCATTTTTGTTTTGTTATGTTGTGTTCACACTATGAACATGCTGTAAAGGATTATACATACCTGTATGAATTTTAAACAGTGATGTCTTGGTGCCACACCTAACCAACAAGGAGGGAAGAGGAGTGAATGAGATGATCAACACCTGTGATGGCAGATGACTCCAGCCTTAAGCAGAGAATGAGAAGTCTTCAGTGAAGCTAAACTGGCCCAACCTGAAGTGGATCCATCAGACCATGGACCCAGGCTTATCCACATCTCATCACACCAGGTTTTCTTATCACTCCCACAAACTTCACCCTCTCAGAAAATGATTTTCTTGAATTATTGTTGGATGTAGAAATTGTTAACTATAACACATTTTGGTAGTTAAAATATCTCACTACACAATGAATGTTATTATTTATTGACTGACTATACTTGGTCCTATGAAAGTTTTTTTTTTCTATTTCATTCTGTAAATGTTAACAGCTGATGAAAGAACAAAGAAAATGTCAAATAGGCCAAAAGAAACTGGCACAGTCAATAAATTTGTTTAAATGTGAAGATCTCTTCCACTTAATTTGTCAGTCCAAACTATCTGTGGGAAAATCTCTATCTTGTGTGTAGAACATGTCTCAATGCTCCCTTGTGTTTGTCGAATGTTTAATTAACAGATACACATTCACATAAGATAAATTATTAGTTGGAGAGAGAGAACAGGAGACTCTTCATCTTTAACTGTTCCAAATCCATGTTATATTGCACCTGATTCTTATTGAGAAAGTCTTTTCAGACAATTTCTTAAGATAGAAGAAGGGGGTTCGTGAGCTATACCATTAAATACCAGGTGGAAAGACAGGGGACAAACCTAGTGATGACTTTTCTATTAAAAGAGGACCACACACCCTTAGACAAATAACCAAATCCGAGTCTGTAAATCTTTCAAGGGTCGTATTCTTGATCTATTTACATATAAGAAGAGGATGGGGCCCAGCTACCTTTAACAGAGATGGGTCATGCACTTTAGTGATTGCCAGTCCCTTCAAAATATACGACAACAAGAAAAGAGAGTTTACCATTAACAAGACAAGATAGTTTACCATTAACAAGACAAGAGAGTTTACCATTAACAAGACAAGAGAGTTTACCTTTAACAAGTCAAGAGAGTTTACCTTTAACAAGACAAGAGAGTTTACCTTTAACAAGACAAGAGAGTTTACTATTAACAAGACAAGAGAGTTTACCTTTAACAAGTCAAGAGCGTTTACCTTTAACAAGACAAGAGAGTTTACCTTTAACAAGTCAAGAGAGTTTACCTTTAACAAGGCAAGAGAGTTTACTATTAACTAGACAAGAGAGTTTACTATTAACTAGACAAGAGAGGTTACCATTAACGAGACAAGAGAGGTTACCATTAACAAGACAAGATAGTTTACCATTAACAGGACAAGAGAGTTTACCATCAACAAGAAAAGAGAGTTTACCATTAACAAGACAAGAGAGTTTACCATTAACAAGACAAGAGAGTTTACCATAAACAAGACAAGAGAGGTTACCATTAACAAGACAAGAGAGTTTACCATTAACAGGACAAGAGAGTTTACCATTAACAGGACAAGAGAGTTTACCATTATCAGGACAAGAGAGTTTACCATTAACAAGACAAGAGAGTTTACCATTAATAGGACAAGAGAGGTTACCATTAACAGGACAAGAGAGTTTACTATTAACAAGACAAGAGAGTTTACCATTAACAAGACAAGAGAGTTTACTCTTAACACACACCAAAAAAAAAGAGTTTACCATTAACAAAAAAAGAGAGTTTACCATTAAAATTAAAAGAGAGTTTACAATTAACAAGACAAGAGAGTTTACCATTAACAAAAAAGAGAGTTTACCATTAAAATTAAAAGAGAGTTTACAATTAAAATTAATAGAGAGTTTACCATTAAAATAAGAGAGTTTACCATTAAAATTAAAGGAGAGTTTACCATTAACATTAAAAGAGAGTTTACCATTAACAAGACTGGAGAGTTTACCATTAACAAGACAAGGAGTTTACCATTAAAATTAAAGGAGAGTTTACCATTAACAAGACTGGAGAGTTTACCATTAACATTAAAAGAGAGTTTACCATTAATAAGACAAGAGAGTTTACCATTAACAAGACAAGAGAGTTTACTATTAAAATTAAAAGATACTTTACCATTAAAAAGAAAAGAGAATTTACCATTAAAATAAAAGAAAGTTTACCATTAAAAACAAAAAAGAGTTTTCCATTAACCAGACAATAGAGTTTGACATTAAAATTAAAAGAGCGTGTACCATTAAAAAGAAAAGAGAGTTTACCATACATTAAAAATAAAAGAGATTTGACCATTAAAAATAAAAGAGAGTTTACCATTAAAGAGAAAAGAGAGTTTACCATTAAAAAATAACAAAATAGAGTTTACCATTAAAAAGAAAAGAGAGTAACATTAAAAATAAAAGAGAGTTTACCATTTGAAAAAAAAAGAGAGATTACCATTAAAAATAAAAGGGAGTTTACCATTAAAAATAACAAAGAGTTTACCATTAAAAATAAAAGAGAGTTTACCATTGAAATTAAAATAGAGATTACCATTAATAAGAACAGAGAATTTACAATTAAAAAGAAAAGAGAGTTTACCATTGAAAAGAAAAGATAATGTACCATTAAAAAGAAAAGGGAGTTTACCATTAAAAAGAAAAGAGCGTTTACCATTAAAAAGAAAAAGAGATTTTACCATTAAAAAGAAAAGAAAGTTTACCATTAAAAAGAAAAAAAAGAGTTTACTATTAAAACAAAAAGATAGTTTACCATGATTAATAGCCATGGGATGATAAATAGTCTTAAGGCAAACTTCCAGTAAGTGGTATGGCCTTATTAATCAAACTATAGTTGAAATATAATACAGTTGTTTTCCTTAATTTTCCTTTTCCTTTTAATTTGATATATAATGCAACATTTCTGCTACCATATTAACAACTTTTAAGTCATAACTTCCCATTTTTGTTTGGCAAAAACCTACTTTTTGTGTGGTACTGAATCTGTTAATAAGAAAAGCAAGCTTACTATTGATAAGAAAAGAGAGTTTACTTTTAACAAGAAAAGGGAGCCTATTATTGATAAGAAAATAGATGTTACTATATACAGAAGACAAACGAGAGTTTACTACTGCCATGAAACAAGTGTTTACTATTGGTAAGACTTGAGCAATTACTTTTCCCGGTCAAAAACCAAGACAGAGATAAACAGGCGTGCAGATGAAATAAAATACAGACTGAAGACATTGTGTGGACTACAAATATTAATTTCTTTCTGATCTTCCGGCCTAGGAGTTCAAAGGTCAAATGTCAAAGTCTATTATCTGGTTGGATGACGGCAGGAAGTGGTCAGAGTTCTAGATGACCAGAATTGAGTCAAGATCTGGCGGGAGATTTCTCATTACGCCCGAGCTTGATTAGTCGGAAGGGCAGCCAGTTAGCTTGTTACACTCGCGTTAATCTTCCCCTAGACGATCGTCTTCGAGGGCAGCTAATGTCCGCGTGCAGCCGAAATTGATGGCGGCCGTTGAGTGCAAAGAGATTCTCACAGCGTCAGTGAAACTTTTCTTCCCACGTCCCGCGATTAATATCCACCGATATTGAGGTTAGGGGGTTGTGGATGGACGAGGCCTGGCGTCAACTGGACGATGTGGCGGTGGGAAAGGTTACAGATAAGTTGGCTTACTTCCGTGTCCCGTTTTATGTCTGGGGTGTTGAGTGTCAACGGAATGGTGCAGTGAAAGTACACAGGCGACGGATTGTAGTGGTTGCTGTGAAGTTTTGCGATCCCGTGAAACTGTTTTATTAGGTGTCATTTGAAGATTCAGGAATCGGGAAATTCTCTTACAGATGACACCAGCCACACCAAATGGCACACCCAGATGACACAAGATACCATAGATGACACCAGATCCCACGGATGACACCAGATCTCACAGATGACACCAGATCCCAGATATGACACTAGATCCCATAGATGACACAAGCCACACCAAATCGCACCCACAGGTGACACCAGATCCCACAGATGACACCAAGACCCACAGATTAACCAGATCCCATAAATGATACCCTGCACACCAAATCGCACCCCCAGATGACAAGAGATCCCACAGATGACACAAGATCCCACAAATGACACCAGATCTCACCGATGACATCAGCCAAACTAATTCGCACTTGCAGATGACACCAGATCCCACCAGATCAGACAGATGACACCAGAATCCACAGAGGACACCGGCCACATCAAATCAAACTCCCAGATGAAACCAGATCAGACAAATGAAACCACATCCACCAGACGACACCAACCACACCCCCCTCCACCGCCACATGACTCTAGATCCTACATATGACAACAGATCTCACAAATGACACCAGCCACACCAAATCGCATCCCCAGATTGATTGATTTAGGAACCGACATCACAGCATTCGGGACATTCCCATAAACGCTCCGTCCCCATCCCCAGCAGCCAGCGAAGAGTTCCAACACTAATAGTTCCAGTAGCAATCTGATTATATGTCCGTCTCGCCTTTCCTCTGAGCGTCGAGCGTCGGCCAGATCCCCTCGTCACACCTCGCTGTCTCATTCTTACCAGACTATGGTGATCCATCTGCTCCTCCGAGGTGTACACGTGCTCCCACAAGGCCGCAACCACGTCTGCCTTGTCATGCATCAATACTCCACCAAGTTTTGCCGAGACAGCCAATCTGTCCGCCTGTTCATTCCCCAGCACACCGGCATGCCCAGAAGAAAAGATCCAGGTGATGCTTGCTACCCGTGACCTCCGAAGCGAAGCAAGCCAATCTGCACGAAGCTTGCCTGTTCTCACCCTTCTCAGCATGCTTTCTGAGTCAGTTACATCATCCCCAGATGATAACAGATACCAAAGATAATTCAAGATCCCACAGATGACATCAGATCCCATAAACAACACCAGCTCCTACATATGACAACAGATCTCACAAATGAGAACCAGCCACATCAAATCGCATACCCTATCATCATATCCTTCTGAAATTCGTTTTATAACGTAAGTAGACCCGCAAATCACGTTTTATGTAGACGTCTAGACTTGTTCTAGTATGTGTAATTAAATTTAGCTTCTATTTTTGCGTATAGTATGTAAAAAAAAAGGGGGGGGGGGGGTGGGGTGGGGATTTATATGACATTTATTTATGACATTCTGAACATATCGTGAAGGGGTGCATGGGCCATGGGCAAAAAATGGTTGAGAACCACTGTTCTAGAGATTAGAACAGTCATACATCTAACTGAAGATGCCATGAGGAGAGTAGAATAGTCACTATAATGGTAAACAAAATGTTTTGAAGAGACTAGAACAGTCATAACACTGGAACTGTAACTGGACGAAAATGCCCTGCAGAAATTAGAACAATCACAACACTTAACGGAAGATGCCATGTAGAGATTAGAACAGTCACTAGACTGGACGCAGGTTGCCCTGCAAAGAATTAGAACAATCACAAAACTGGTCGAAGGATGCCATGTAGAGAATAGAACAGCCATAACATGTGATGGAAGATGGCTGTGGATGGTAGAACCAGTGTTGCCATGCAAACGACACAGAGCTTAACCAGCACTCTGAAGATCGTGTGGGGTGACGAACCTTGATTGCCCACGCCTATCGGCATGGCTCACACAGATGAGGATTATAAAGTGAATTTGTCCCAAATTTATTGATCTGCAATTTCAGCATAGCACTATTATGTTATTGCGTTTGCACTTTTCAACCTGCGAGAAACAGCGGATAAACACAGAAATACCACCCATCAGAACTTGAGTCAGTTAAGACTAATCTCTTTCTCCATGAAGACATGAGCGTCTTATTTTCGTATATTAGTTAGTTAGTCGCGGTTCCAACTTCACGGCAAAGTTAGTTAGTTAGTTAGTCGACAGATCATCCTCATTGCACATCGAACCATTCAGCCCATAAGTGCTCGGATCCCCTCCTCAGCAAATCCCGCAACGTGTAGCGGCTAACGACGCCAGTTCTGTGTTGGTTTATAAATCTTCTTTGGCTTCCTGCGTAGTGTTCTTGTTTGGCCACCCCTCTTTTAATTTGCTGCTCTCGCAGTCTGGCCATTGTTGTAGATTCACAGTCATCACTTGGTTCTCGCAAAAGTCTTACTTCTCGTAGAGCATTCAGAATGTCGGCCTGGTCCATGGCGCGTCCGCCCTCCACAGTAGCCTCACCTGCGAGCTTGTCAGCCCGCTCATTTCCTTGTACTCCCGCATGCCCTGGCACGAAGATGAAACTAATCTTTGCCAGTCGAGACCGCTCCAAAGGCAGCAACCATTGTCTTCGGATCGACCCCTCCTCTATCCTCTTGATCATGTTCATTGAGTCGCTAAGGAAACAAGCCCTAGTGAATGTCTGTGTCTCGAGCCATGTTATTGCTTTACTTACTGCCATGACTTCCATGGTCAGGCTACTTGTGGTTTCAGTGAAAGCACCAGTCCTCCTTCACAATTCTCCCTCCGGCCCGAGCTGTAAAGGCCCATGAGCTTCTCACATGTCGGACGACCGACCCATCTGTGTAGATGACCGCGTCACCGTCTAGCGAATTCTCGAAAATCAACGCTTGTACTTCAGCCTCAACAGCAGCCGGATTTTCATGTCTGCATTTTCTATCTAGTTGGATGCAAACTGAAAAGGATGTGCAGAAGTCTGTTGGCACTTGCACCCACTCCTCGCCAGGTTCTAAGTCCTCAAGTGAACACACCTGTTGAAGAATGTCTTCGGCTTGACCCATCCACGACCGTCCTCTTTTTAACCTGCTGCCCTTCACCTTCCTAATTTCACTATGCAGTGGATGCTGTGTGTTTGCGTTAATTCTGAGGTAGGCGCGTGCCCTGCAATCTTGTATTCTCTCTTCAATGGTTGGAAAACCAAGAAGGTAGCGCATCGCCCTGCATGCTGTATCTCTTGTACATCCAAGAATAATGCGCATAGCTTCATTCTGTATCCTTTCCATCCTTTCTATCTGCTTATGGCTGAGAGTCAGGATTGCCATTGCATACTCCAAAACGGACATGACCAACCCCTCGTACAGAAGACATAGATGGCGCTGCTCACAGTTTGCTGCCGCCATCACCCGCATCGCTGCCAAACCCCGCTTGGCCTTTGTTATCACCTGGTCTATGTGCACATTATAAGCAAGGCTTCGATCAAACCGTATCCCCAGGTAATTCATTGCCTGCGTTCTTTCCACCGTCTCTGAGCACAGCATTACAGTTGGTGTTGGAGTGTTGACAATATGATTATTCAACGAGAACCAAGTTCTTGGTTCACGGCAAAGATTAGCCCCATTATGATCTGTTCCTGTGCCAGTGAATATCACACAAAATGCTCTTAACTGCCCCATATGAAAAGTAGAACAGACAGGAGTCTAGACAAACTAAAAGCCCGCACAGGTATACTATGCATAATGACGCTGCCAGAATGACAACACAAAAGTCCGCCACGAAAAATACAGTTCATCGTCGATGCGTATACTGCAGAATGCATAACAGCCCTGTTGCTGCACATCCTAGTGATAGAGAAATAAATGACCAAGTTATGTTTATAACATTCTACAAGCTTGCCAGGATGTGCCCAAACCTGACTTCCTTGACGTGTGACGAAACTGTAACCACAGCACAATACTCGTGTTTAGTTCAAGATGTCTATATTTTCATTCATCATTTACTGGCCATGTTTAAGAGCCGTTACCTCCGATATTTTATTCACCTACTATACACATGGCCATATAGTTTAAATGAGGAAATTGCACAAGTAGAATTGCCAGGCATATGGCGGAACACACAGTTATGTTATGTTACCAGACTCTATTCATAAATGTTTGGAAATATAGAGAACATATCAAGTGTCTCGTTCATTACAAGTTAATTCACAAGTTTCAAGATGTCTCCCCTGGAGAGAGGGTTTAAAAAAAATTATGCCCTCTCATTTGAACTCGCAGGTCAGGATGGATTTTATGCAAATAAACATCATGATATTGAATAACTTGCTGAAGCACTGTCATATGCTCTCATCGCTGCAGCATAACAGCTCTCTGTTGATGGAAGGCGGCAGAACAAGAAGCAGAGGAATACAAATACATAAAACATCTTCCGCCTGCTTGTAACTTGCAAAGAAGGTATCTCTGATGCAATTAAGCATTAAGATAATGAAGAACTCATTGAGGATCTGTGAGATGTTCTCAAGACTGTGGAGTTGTGACAGCTTGTCATTGATGGACAAGTGGCAGAAGACGAAGAGGTATACAAAGAGAGGACGAAATGCCAGAATGGTTCTTAACCGTTGCGACCTGATGTTTTCAGTGGCATAGAGAAACACTTGCATGGAGATGATAGTAGGATGCAAAACCTAGAAATGCATTGTGCGTGACTTTATGTTGATACACGGAGAGGGGCATGGGATAGCTGCTGCTGCTGGGCTTATGTTTCACTTGCACAAGTAGATTCATCAAGGAGGTAGAGATAATATGTATATCCACGTCGGAAAATGATGACTTTACTACCAGAATCAAGTTCGTCAGCGTAAGTAGTAGTAGTAGTAGTAGTAGTAGTAGTAGTAGTAGTAGTAGTAGTAGTAGTAGTAGTAGTAGTAGTAGTAGTAGTAGTAGTAGTAGTAGTAGTAGTAGTAGTAGTAGTAGTAATAGTAGTAGTGGTAGTAATAGTGGTAGTAGTAGTAGTAGTAGTAGTAGTAGTAGTAGAAG